>VIAB01001683.1:125355-164052 GCA_009801035.1 Oophaga pumilio | reverse complement strand
TATAGGCTGGATGTGAGGTCTGTGTGTCTCTCCCAGTTATATAATATTAAATGCACCGCACTCTTTAGAGAAAATTGTGATGCAAAAGGAAAACTAGTGTTTATTTATACACAATTTGGCAACATTATAGGACAATATAGTAGAAGCGATATCTAGAATATCTAGAATTTATCGCAAAATATATACAAAATATACAATGGCTGCTGTATGGATCAAGATATAGCCCGCAGGTATGCATGTCAAAAGAGCTTGGAACAAAAGAGTAAATGTATAAATAGGTATGTTTATAGTTACCTCAAAGTCTAGTGACAAGTACTGTACAATAGTGTATAACAAGGACAAAATGGCCAATACGATACCACAGTACGGCTATAAATAATAACAAATATTATGTCAGTAAAGGGTGCCAACAGGAGATGATGTGCAGCACAATATATGGCCAGTTACCCAGTTAATTGTGGAAGTCCGTGTGGGGATAGGAGTTCCCTAGCAGAGCCTAGCACTATTGTACTTGGCACTGGAATTTGAGGTAACTATGAACATACCTATTTATACATTTACTCTTTTGTTCCAAGCTCTTTTGACATGCATACCTGCGGGCTATATCTTGATCCATACAGCAGCCATTGTATATTTTGTATATATTTTGTGATAAATTCTAGATATTCTTGGGAGTTTTTGTTATAATATGCCCTCGTATTTATATTTGTATGTACCTTGCATTTAGCTCTGCACAATTTTGTTGTGTTATTTATGTTTTATTTTGTCTTTTCAATGACGTTTTGATAAAGGCGCCGGTTCAGCCGAAACGTTAACAGATCGCTTCTACTATATTGTCCTATAATGTTGCCAAATTGTGTATAAACACTAGTTTTCCTTTTGCATCACAATTTTCTCTAAAGAGTGCGGTGTATTTAATATTATTATATTGAGGACCACAGGTCCATTACACCAGCACCTTGCCCTATATACGGCTTAGTGCACGCTAAAATCTATTTTCTCTCTGTAATATAGGCTGGATTTGGGCTCTGTCTGTCTGCCTAAGTAATAAAGGTTGGATGTGAGGCCTCGATGTATCCCGATTGCTGTTCTTCATTAGATTATATATCAGCACAACTGCTATCCAGTAATTATTTATTCTTCAAGTGCTGTCCTTCTTATCTACAGAATGTTTACTGTGCCCTCCCTGAGATTGTAGATGCTTTATCCCCCTCTCCACATTGTGGAAATCTTCCAGAGAAGGGAAGGTGGAGCAGAGAGCTATGAGATCCAGGAGCAGAAGTCCTGACAGATTTGCATCAGGTGTGCAAAACTCTCAGCAAAGATAAAGGACTTATTGACATTTGCAGCAACAAAGTGGTTGAACTTTTTTAATGAAGATAGTTTACAAAGTTGCTTAACTATGCATTTAGGAAGCAAATGAACAGGTAGAAGGTGAAGCTGTAGTAGATAAATTTTGTTCAAATTCTGACAGATTATGGCGTGAACATTTTTCATTTCCTCCCCATATAGTTTGCACAGAATTGTCACAAATCACGGTGTCTATCGGTGAAATATAACACTAATGAGAATAACTCACTGTTACACATTCGATGCTAATGTACCTACTTATTCACTGATACTTCCAGGCAGAAAAGAGATTCACTGAAGCCATAAAATCCAAAGTTCAGATTTAGGAAAAACCAAACAATAAATAAAAGGAAAACATCGCAGAGAAAACGTTTATTATTCCCTCACCGTCTGCTCCGATAAATGTCAGAAGGATCATTTGCAAAGTGGAAACCGCTGATATAATGAGCGCATCATCCTGCTGGGGCAAAGACGCAGGGAAAAGGGCAAATCCTCTAAAATTCAAAAACCTCATAAGAAGCGTGTTCTTCAGGTAAGCTGTCAGGAGTTACACCTGTCCATCTGAAAGCTGCGGTGGACACTCAGCTGCCCCAGAGTCCTGAACGTCAGCCCTACTAAGATAAGGGGTGCAGAAGCTTTAGTGGCAGTTATACTGGTGTCTTACAGAAGTGGCTAAGAAATCACTAAACTCTAGAATATGTTATATGTCCATAGATACAAATGACAAAGACTTTATTTAGGAGAAGCCATAATGGGCTCAATAGGCTGAATCTGAATCCTTCTAGGCTAAGTTCACATTTTCCATATTTGCTGCAGATTTCATTCTGCAGAATGTTCTGTAACCATCCCGCTCACCTGAAACAATTCAGATCAAATGAATGGAAACCAATCTTCAATTACAGAAAATATTGCAACAAAATCTGCAGAGAAAGAACTAAACCTGAAGAACGAAATGCAAGAATATCCCCCCGCAAATCCAACTATAATCGACGGGGACTCCAGGAAACATAAGATACGCGTAGATGATATAGATAGATATTAGATGGATGGATAATAGACAGATAATAGATAGATAAATAATAGACAGATAATTGATAGATAATAGATGATATTACTGGTCCGGTGGAGTGGTCGGTCGGTGTGAATCCTCTTACTGGTCCGGTTGGTTGGTGTGAATGCTTTTTATTACTGGTCCGGTGGAGCGGTCGGTCGGTGTGAATGCTCTTTATTACTGGTCCAGTGGAGCCGTCAGTTGGTGTGAATGTTCTTTATTACTTGTCCGGTGGAGTGGTCGGTTGGTGTGAATGCTCATTATTATTGGTCCGGTGGAGTGGTCGGTTGGTGTGAATGCTCTTTATTGGTGGTCCAGTCGGTTGGTGTGAATGCTCTTTATTGGTGGTCCGGTCGGTTGGTGTGAATGCTCTTTATTGGTGGTCCGGTCGGTCGGTGTGAATGCTCTTTATTATTGGCCCGGTGGAGCGGTCTGTCGGTGTGAATGCTCTTTATACAGGCCTGATAATCACGAGTATGGCGCACTCTTTCTCGTTGCTCTTCTCTATCCGCCGCCGTCAGCTATTATTCTCATCGTGGCTCATTTTGACTAATGAGAGAGTTTTACACAAACTTTCCCTTATTTGAATTTCTTAGATTTCCCACAATGAGAATTTGCTGTTCCCGGACAGGTAAACACGTCGCTTTCTATTATCTGCAGAGAAACTAAATTTTAATTGGAAAATAATGTCACTTATCCCCGGGGAGCAAAACGCCGGATCAGAGAAACCTTAGGAAACCTCATCCTGAGCGCGGATTCACCAACCTATGAAAAGTGCGGCATCCAGATACGACACCCGACAAGCCGGCCTCATTAGTGCAGCGCTACGTGGCTCCCCAGTCATCTGCTAAAGAGGAATACAAGCCTCCGGGGACACCTGCTCGATTTGCTGCTTCCACATTTTTTTGGTTGAAGATATAAACGATGAGCAGAATATGAATATTCTATCGGTATTTCATTTCTAATTATTTCTACAAATAAAGAGAACAGAATGAACAAATGGCAGCAACGACCGTGAACACATTGTGGCGAAAACGCAGATATTTGTGACAAGGAACTGAAACATTACAGGGGATCCTGAGTATTGTGCCGCAGAGCCCTGAGCCTGCATTACACGTCTCTCCTACATGTTCCCCATCCTGCACAGCGAATACAGCACGGCACGACGCCAGCATTATAAATGCACGGTACATGGGAGGCCTCAATGAACCAAAATCATTCTCTGCTCCTGGAAGATTTCCACTGTGCAAACACAACAATTTACATTTTATATATTTTTTTACCAAATACCAAAACTAAGAAAAATATTCTAGAAAATCTATTAATCATGCCAGCCACAAATATCAGACATTGAGGAGCTTGTACCAAGTTTGCACCTTTCCATCAGATAAGCAATAACTTGCCGATTACTGGGGGTACGACCGCTGGGACCCCTGCTGATTCTGAGAATCGGACTGCTAGAGATGGGAAAGGATAGGGCACGACAATCTCCGACAGCCCTATAGAGAATGAGTGTGGCGGATAGTGCGCATGCTTGACCTCTGCTACATTCAGTCGGGGCTCTGCCATGCTCTCGAGATCAGTCGGGGTCCTAGTGGATGGACCCTCAGTGATTGGGTAATTATCCTATAGCGGGTGACATCCGTTTAAGACTAAGGCTGTACGGCGTCTTTGTTGGATTTGCTCACGTGTTACGTTTCTGAGTTCAGGTTGCAGTCAAGTCGCAACCGCACGCGACAGCCATTATGTTCTAGGATGACAAAGTGACATGCGACTTGCAACTGTAATCATTTTTGCATTTGCGCAAAGTTGCGGATCTGATGTTCACTGGATATGATGTCACAATGCCAGGTTGCCGTTCTCAAGTCGCTGTCTTCCCACCTCTTATTCCTCTTGTCTCACCTCTCGCCGCCCCAGAGGAAGTGAAGACCAGACAATATGTATTCTCCGCACTTCTAGAGAGTGGATAATGGAATCTGAGCTATAGAAGCGTTGTCAATGAAGTCTGCGAGCGTCCCACTCCTCGTCAAGGTCATCCATTGCGAGCAGCACAATAGGCGACGTGTAGAACAGAGATTAGACCTCGCTCCGCGCCGCCCGCAGAAGTCGCCATTCTTTCACCACACTAAGCATTTGCGTGTGTAATATTTTTTTGCGACGCTCTGATATAATTATACTCCGCCATCTGCAGCCGCGTCTTCATCCTTCATTTCTCTAGAGGTGAAAAACTCTGAAGTCCTTCAGGAATCGTACAAGGATCTTCACTCCAAAAAAAAATCCCATCTAAATAAAGGACGGATAAACCGGAAGCCTGTCTGTAACACTGCGCCTCCGCACGCCCAGCGATGGCCTCGTTTTAATTATCCGCTACAAATATTGATTTAACACGATTAGCATTTTATTGTGCTTCCACCGGTTCGGGAAAACGTTCCTTTACATCTGCATTTTCCATTTACACATTTCTTTTCATGGAATAAAACTGCACAAAATAATTACAAAGTATCAACAAACAGGGAACGTAAAGTATCTAATGTCTCCTAAACAGAGCGGTGGAGGAGCTCACGTGCTGCACGCCGGGGATATCTGATCATTTCTCTTCATTGGTTTTTGTAATTCCTATTTATTATATGAATATTAGAGTTGAGCACAATGTCTTGCAGGATCCTGGTCCATTGGTCGCTTCGGTAGTTGGTGGCCCAAGGACCGGAGCCCTGCGAGCCTCCTCCTACCTGCCGGCATCTTCAGCTCCTCTTTAGATCATTCCTCCCAGTGTGATGTCATACCTGTGCCACACCAGAACGATGACATCACCGGAGACGCCGGCGGGTACGAGGATGTTCTAACGGCCAAGAATAACTAACGTGGGAGACACACCGGGGTCCTGGGAATCTTTCTGCTCAGCTCCAATGACTATAAATATTAAGATTTATCTAGAAATTATACAGTTTTCCCGCTGGAGAACACAGTAGGCAAACATTTCTTATTATCTAAGGTCCACCTTTCAATTTTACTGTGTAGACTGGGTCAAAGTCAGCAGAGTCATCTTACTATAATGGTTTTCCAGGACTATTTGAGATTTAAAGCTTATTCTTTCCCCATAGAAAGAGAAAACTTTTGGAACCTACTTTTCAGATTTCTGCTCCAGTCACGTAATGTTCATGTTTGAAAAATCCCAGTTGGACTTCTCTGTCACTTCCAGTTTGGCCAACAAATGGGACGTTCCCAGTGACGCTATATGCACCGGATGCTGGATGGACTCGAGGAGCAGATGGGCTTCTTTACTGTATGAGCTTTGGCCACTATCAATTGTGCTTGCAAGGGAGTAAAAAAAATGGCAACTTGAGAGAATGTGTTATGTCTCTGAAAGCAGCTACAACTTGGTGCAGAAAAGGAGCTGAACGCCATCTCTCCCTGGAGACTGTATCGGACTATGGAAATGTTTCTGTCCATGATAGATCTTCCCAACTCAGACATGTGACAAATACACCGGTTATCTCACAAATGTCCAATAGACCCTAATGGACCGATCAATTCTTAGTCCTGGCTCTCGTCTGAAGAGCAGAACCACAATGTGCCGTCCCTTTCCCTATAATCAAAGGTGGCGTTGGAAACAGGTAGTCGCGATCATGCGGTTCTTTCCGATGACCCTATTCATGTCTATGGGCAGGGACATCACGAGCTCGCGCTGCTCTCTACCTGGAAAGGGAGGACATGTTACAAAGTAAAGTAGGTAGTTGTGGGATAACCCATTTAATGGTCACTGATACTAATGTAACTGCTAATATTACACTGTATCCTTGTCCCACAGATTGAATTCATGGTGGTGATTATTGGGACCCGTGTATTTATAGGGCCCCCCGTATCGCGAGCACTAGGACCGTTTACAGTTTTCTTAGCTTTGATAATTGGGTTATTATACTTTTGGCCTCGTTGGCACGTCCTGAAATTGTAACGAGTGGGGCCGGGAACTGGTTACGATGTAATATTGATTGCATTTTACGTCAACTTTATTGATAGCATCTAGAGGGAGCAATAAAAAGCGATCATCAGTTAATGTCGCGCTCCGTACAATTACCCGCTAATGATAATTAATCATAACACAGGAACCCTCCAAATAACCAAAACGCCGTCTGTGAGCGCGTCCTCGCCCTGAATGCTGCAGCCTGGGACCCCACATGAGTCAATGACATGTTCCTGTCACTCGCCATAAATATGTCATTATTTGTACCTGGTGTAAATGCCGCTGTGCTCCTGAATCCGGCGATGTTTTTCTTTTCTTCCTGCGCCTCTCCGTTCCTGAGATATGATCCTCTCTTTCCCTGTATATAAATCTAGTCTTGTTAGACAAGTGGGCGTGGCCCTCAACACTTCTGTGGGCGTTTACTTGAGGGCCACACCCACTTGGAAAAAAATCTAGAATTATATACAGGGAAGAGGAGGCCATATCTTAGGAATGGAGAGGAGCAGGAAGAAAAGAAAAATATTGCCGGATTCAGGAGAACAGCGGCATTTACACCAGGCAGAAACATTATATATTTATGGGAACTGAAGTTATGTTTAAAGATATACTTATTAGTGTCTGAAATCCAAATTATGGCTCATTTAGGCCTGCTCTCCTGCACAAAGAACGCTTAAAAAGTCCCCAAGAAACTATTATTTTGGAATAAATTGCCCTGAGTATTAGAGATTTATGTAATTGCCATTCTATAGATGGCGGCCTGTGCAGCGTACGGCAGTGAGCACCGGGATAGACTGATGTGTAGCCAGAGGCGAAATACTAAACGTCTTGTCTTCACCTTTACGTTCCTATATCATCTATACCGCAGAACACATCGCTGCAGGGAACGGCCTGTGATATCCGCTGGTTTATTCACATGAATGGATTGTGTTTACCCCATATTTAATGGCTTCGCCGGCGATCACTACCAGCTTCATAAAAAGAAAATGAGAGATAGGAGTGCGTGGAGGGATAAGCGGCTTCTGTACACCCATGGCACCGCTTATCGTCATCTAGATAAGGTATATAGGATTTATACTGATGAGCCATAACATTAAAATCACTGACGAGTGAAGTGCAGAACGCTGATTATCTGATCACAATGGCAGCTGTCCGGGGAGATATATGATCAGCAAGCGAATAGTCAGCTGGTGTGACGGAGGCAGGAAAAATGGAAAAGAGTAAGGATCTGAGTGACCGACAAGGGGCAAATTATGATGTCTAGAAAACTTGGCCATCTCCAGGACTTGTGGGGTGTTCCCAATATACAGCAGACCTTATGGGGTGTTCCCAGTATATGGCGGGTCTTGTAAGGTGTTCCCAGTATTCGTCCAGTCTTGTGGGATGTTCTCGCTTTACAGCAGGTCTTGTAAGGTGTTCCTTGTACACGGCAGGTCTTGTAAGGTGTTCCTTGTACACGGCAGGTCTTGTGGGGTGTTCCCGATATATGGCAGGTCTTGTGGGGTGGTCTGGCATATGGCAGGACTTGTGGGGTGTTCATTGTATATGGCATGTCTTGTAGGGTGTTCCTTGTATATGGGTGGGCTTGTGGGGTGTTCCTGGCATACAGCAGGTCTTGTAGGGTGTTCCTTGTATACGGCGGGTCTTGCGGGGTGTTCACATTATACAGCAGGTCTTGTGGGGTGTTCCTAGTATACGGCAGTTCTTGTGGTGTGTTTCCGGTATACAGCCGGTCTTGTAGGGTGTTCCCAGCATACGGCTGGTCTTGTGGGGTATTTTCAGTATATGGCATTTCTTATGGGGTGTTCCTGGTATACGGAAGACTGTATTACCTGGGTGGATACTGGTAACAGTGCGGATCACACCCCGACGCGCGTTTCGGACGGTGTCCTTCGTCAGGGAGTGAATTGTCTATGATATAGGAAAGATGTGTATCTTCGTACCGTCACGTCACGTCACTTGTGTTACCTATTGCATTATTCCTGTGTCCTTTTGTGTATATAAATATGTGATTCTTCAGCTTTTGTTTTAGTCTTTGCCTGATGAAGAGACCTGCGTAGTCTCGAAAGCTTGCAATTTGTTACCATCTTTTCAGTTAGCCATTAAAAGGTATCAACCACTGAGGACTCTCAAGTCTAAATATTTGTCTATGATATACATTTTGACTGAGATCTATATTGCTTAGTATTACTTAGTGATCCCAATTATACTTTTGGTCCCAATTTCCCGTTTTGTCCACATGTTCGTCTTTCTTTCTTTGGTTTTCACAATTTTTCCGAATGGTTCACCGTTCATCCACTCAGCAGATATATATCACCTACCCCACAGGAGATCCAATATATCTCCTTATAGAGTTGGATGTATATCTATTGCTGCGTTCAGTACGGGCGTTAGATCGCAGTTATAATGTAAGAATACGCAGAGCGTCGCGGTTTGCCGAGTGTGGGGCTGTGTATAGACGCGATAAGGAGTTCATGGTGACGGTTCGTCCTCAAATTCTCCAGATTGTAACCGATCATCTATGGGATGTTATGGAAAGACAAGCACAGAGGACACAGAGGATCTGATGGCAATGCCTTGTGCCAGATATCACAGGACACGGTTGCACGTCTCGTGGAGTCCAGGCCTCGACAGGTCAGAGAGGGGGAACTGCAAGATATTAGCCAGGTGGTTTTAATGTTATGGTGGTTTGTCGCATACGTCCTGCAATACATGGACATTTCCGAGTGATTTTTCGGTCCAGTGTAAGCACAGGGTGCAGTTCACATGGAGCCTCTGTGCGGTCAGGTATATAGGGGTACCTGGGGTCCCCAGACGTGACTATTCTGCACGGAGGCAATATCCTGTTTGTTCTCCTGGCACCAAGGACATAATTATATACTGCTTTATGTGGGGCAACACCCCGCCACCGAGCTACATCCCTGGCTAATCCACCGGCGATAAATTCCTATAAATCCAGAAATCCTATATACTGCGGAGTTAAAGCTCCAGAAGCCAAACATGTGAAAGCCTAATCTTTAAACCCAGACTGTTAATCCTGGAGATTTGGGATGACTTCGTAATCTTATAAACATCTTAAGATAGGAAATGTTAGGTATAATGCGGCGTAACCTCGGAGCGGAGGATTGTGACACGGGGCCGGGCAGGGGAAATCGCTCCATAATCGCTTCTGATTTCTGCCGCTCTGTTCATAGATCCATTTCTGATCTCTTCTCCAAGCAGACGAGTTATTAGTAATGGAAATAAATCCTGAATAATGGATACAGATATGTACGAGGTGCGCGCTCCGCAGAAATTACGGCTTCTTTTACTCCCAGCTTTTATCGTACAACCCAAAAGGTCATCTCCCCGCAGACGGGGCGGGAGGAGAACAGGCGGGGAATTGATCTCTGAGAAAACAAATATTTGGGTTTTTACTGCAGAAATGTCTTGATGGATTTTGCATCTTGGATTTGTTGTATCGCAGAACAAAAGAGTGGACTATAAAGCCGGAGCTAGACGGTGAAGAGATCGATACGCTGAAATCATGACACTGGTGCGCGTCGGGGGAGTTTAATATTCACATGTGACGCTTTCAGTTTTTTCGGCAACGTTTTCATAGTGTAAAATGTGCAGCGTTTTCTGAAATCTCATATGGCCTTTTGTTTAGCGAGTATTTTGAGGCCTGACGCACTTTTGCCAAGACACAACATGTTAAGTCTTTCTGAATTTTTATAGCGCTTTTCACCAGTTCAAATGGATGGGCAAAAAAAACAACAAAAACGCAACAAAAAATACATGTATTTTTCGCTTTTTCCTGCCACCACTCTGGTTTTTGGTGCAGAAGAATAAACGTTGCAAAAACGCAACGTGTGAAAATGCCCTTTGTGCGCAAGAGTTCTAGCAGCTGCCCACGAATTCATCCTACATGAGAGTTGCATGACGGTTGTGCTCCAAAGTGACATTACTGATGCTATTGAATGATAGTCACTGTCTGTATCATGCGGACAAACACCGGTAATGGAAATTGGGCCGCTGTTGAGTTGTGTTGGGCTTGTACTTACACATAGCAGCCAGTCCGAGCAAGCAGAGCTGCAGTGTAAAGCAAGGGAAGGGTCAGAGCAACAACCATAGAGACCCCATCTAATGTTGGGGGAACTCGTCAATAAGGAGGGGTTCAGCCGACGCTCTAGTGTGTAGGGGGGAGCCAGCCGGCTGATCATCGGGGGAAATGTCGAATGGGGATGTCTTATTTCGGACCGCCGATTGCTTGTTCTCCCGGAAATAAGCCATTGGTAGAGATATCAGCTCATAAAGAACAGAGGAGCGCTCCCCTGTATGGGAGAGACGGCATCTGTGTGCATCGGTTGGCCGACATCCATCTCAGGTGAGTAAACAGTCAAGAAGCAAAGTAATAAAATAAATATATTAAAAGTATGGCTACTGAACAATGTGATGCGTTAGGTCCACGTTAGCGGCTACACCCTACTATACATTAGCGCCTGTACTGCATGGCGATAAACCGCTCAGAAGGAAGCTGTACCAACATAAAACAATATGTTACGACTCCCAAAATAAAAAAGTTTGCATTCCCCATAGAACAGCGCCAATAAGTCTAGACCCCAATATGGCCACAGTAAATTAAACCCACTTATGTACCCTCTACTGATTTTTCGTTTTGCCACCAATTCTGCACCAATGCATTGACTGTCCTGCCAGGAGATGATGTAGGGTGTCCCGCATGAAGACCATGTGGCTGCCATAGAATTTGGAGAAGTTTTACTCCGCTCCATAAAAGCTAAATCTTCTAAGCATCTACTTTATAATCTGGTGACGCTTTGTTCTTGGACCATTCTCTCTTCTTTGTTCCACCATCAACAATCATCAGACTTGAGAAGTTGATTTCTATTATTGCCTTCCAAACCTATTCAACCGATCCAAAGTCGATGCAAAAATATTCCACCCCCACCTGTTGATTTTATATATTTCATTTCAAATGTCACTGTATTTTAATATCTGGAAAAGTAACAAATAAATCCAATTATTCCGGAACACAGAAGAAACCTGTACTCACCGCCCCTCGAGAGAGCACAAACTCGTAATCAATTACAAAATGAAATGCTTATTCTGCCACTTGCCTCTTCAATAAATAACAAGTTCTCCCGCCGCCATGCTGAGTATTTAATCTGCTTTCAAAATTTTCAGACAGCCATCAGCTTCAATTTTGTCAGGAGAGGTTATTACGGAAAAGTTGTATAGAACGTAAAACTTTTCAACAAACACTGCAGAATTGAATTTTCACTTTGGTAACAGTGTATTAAACTGTAATATAAAAAAATCTTCGGCAATTTCACATTTCATTTTATTTTTCATTTTTCAGCACAATGTTTTTCAGAGTCTGGGAACTTGTAAATATAAAAATATCATAAACAGATATTACACCCACATTCCCCCGTGCAGTGAATGCAATGAGTGTACAATGACCGGCGGCAACGCTACGAGGAAATCCTTGGACTGGGCTGTCGGAGAAGAAGGCGTGAAGGAAGACCGTAGTCTGAGTGCATGTCAATAGTGAAAGGAACAGTGCCTGGATCACTCTAATCCCTCTTCATCAACAGGGTGCACTAACATGAGCGCTATGTATGACCGCTCACATACGTCTCCAGCTTTGTGCATGACCACAAATTGTAGGGTGTTAGAAGATGGCGGTTTTCCATTGACCAGGTGTGGAGTCACACCCATCTTGGTCTTTACTCCTGGACTCACATCATTGTGTCCAGTGTCATAAACTCAATGATGACTCAAGTATATGGCATTATGGTTCTGCGAGATGTATGGCCACTCAAATATATCCCCAGGTTTGTGTATGACTGCAACTTTCAAGGGCTTAGAAGATGGCAGTTTTCCGCTGAACAGGTGTGGAGTTAAACCAATGTTGTTCTTCACTCTTGGATTCACAAAATCAGTGTTTCTAAATTCATTAAAGGCTCAAATACTTGGCAGTATACAGGTGTTACTCTCCTGTCCGGGCTCTAGCGCTGGGTCTTGCTTCCTTCCCCAATGGCTGCCTCTCTCTGAGCCAGTCCACGTCAGGTTGCTGTGGTAGCCCAACAAATACCACTGAGGTTACCACACTAGACCTTTTATGGTCGGCTAAAGGCAGCCTGTCATTGTCTGAAAATTGAAAAAGAATAATTCTCACCAACTACATGTTTGTCAAAAGTCTATTTCAGTTTCCACTTGGCTAGGTCCAGCCAGGTATCAAATTATCTCTTCTGCTACTTTTGACTATCATTCAATTTCCACCTTTTACCTTCAAGCTCAGTCCAACATCTGAAGGTGTTGTCCACATCTACAATTCTGCAATCAAGGTACCGCATATCTACTGCAAAATTCCTGCATGCATACATAAATCTCTGCTATTATCAAGCTTCAATCTCTTTTCCGCCTTCAAGTTCTGCTTTGTCAAGCCGCAACTTATACCTCTGCTGTCAGGTGTTGTTCACACCTTTATCTCTGTAAGCAAGGTATCGGATTATATTTATCTCTGCTATTCGTATGCTGCATCTGGCATTACCGCATCTCTGCCACAAGAAATATTACTCTATGCATCGCTTCTACTCCTGTGCAATCTGTTCTTCTGGCTCAGCTGCATCTGGTTCTCCCAGCTTCACTTGCCCATTTGTCATCCTGCATACCGCATACCCTGCTCTCCTGGTCTTTTGCAGTCTGGAAGGTCTATTCCCACTACATCCTCATCTTCAGTCATTACTGCTCACTCTAACATATGGATTAGAGAATCCAATTCACTAGAAAAGACTGGAACAACAGGTTTCATGGTTTCGAAGATGGTATTTTTCAATTGATCAGGTTTGGAGTCAAATCTACCTTGATGTTCAGTCTTGGATTCCCATTTAGACCAGAGCCCTGGTTCTTGGGATCAGCGCGGGTTCCAGTGGTCGGACCACCATCAATTGGGAAGTAATCTTGGGGAGATAGAGACGAGAGTTGATGACAACTTCTAACTATGGTGAACGTTACACTCAGGTACTGCCTCAAATACCATCCTAAACATCGCAACGTTGTTACCGTCCAATTAAATTACTCATTGTCATGAACACCGCACTGCACTTGCTCACTGAGCCAGTGCGCATGTCCTGAGTTAGACAGACTGTACTCAAAGATACCTGTGGAGCGGGGCAGCAGCGATGAAGATGCGTGCTTCAGGACCTGAAGCACGTGACTGCCAAGGGGCGCAGCTGGCCACAGGTCTCAGAGGAAGCAGGAGCCGAGAGATTGTTTCAAGCCAGACAGGACCTGAAGCACCTGACTGCTGGGGCATGGCCTAAGTTCCGAAAGCTAGGAGCAGAAGGAAAACTCCTAGAAGGGTAACTACAGGACAAAGTTACCAAGGGGCATAGACAGAATGGATAGTCAGAACGTAGCCAAGGGGTCATACACAGAGAGGGCAGCGCAGTCCAAGAGAAGCAGGCAGAGGGTAGTCAGGACTTAGCCAGAGATCAGAAAATCAGAACGGGCAAATACACAGTACCAAGACAGTAGACAAACTCACAACGAAGAGACGGACCGGGTGAAAACCAAACAAGAAACAAGATATCAGGCACAAGGCATAGGCACCCATGGGGTCAAGTAACTCAGCCAAGGGCAGGAGTATAACTGACACCAGACCTAGGTCAATTGGCAACTAAATAGCCGCCCTCTGCCAGAGAGAGGCAGAAACAATTAACCCCTGTCTGACCAGGACGGGACAAAGACAAAACCCCATCCTGGATCATGACACTCATTTAATGGTGGAAGTAATGACAGTCCACTGGAAAAGTCAAGGTTACAGGTGTTTTAAGAATGTAAGAAAACTTGGTAGATCAAGACTTTCATCCAGTAGAAGATATTTTTTTATTCCATTTTTTTTTAATATTTTGATTTTTTTTTTGTCTTTCTAATCTTCTTCGTTGCCCTATCGCGGCTTTTTATGGGCAGAATCTCTCCTGGATTGGACAGTAAAATCTAAATAGGCTGATGAACCCAAACTGGAAGCATGAGCAAAGTTTAATGGAGTAAATAAATATTTTCTTAATTTTTCCTTGAATTCTGGCTTCGGCACAAGAGCGGGCAGGTATCGTTGCAGTCACCAGTGAATCGTGTGGGTGCAAGCACTTCCCACCACAGATGGAGGAAACCATATATCTCCTCGTACCCCGGAGACAATGAAATTTAAATAGGAAATGAATAAGTAAGTCGTTAAATATAAGCAAAAGGTTAGCAATTACAAGTCTATATTTCCATAATTAAAGCACAAGTGTTTACTTGTATACTCGGATAAATACGGCATAGACCGCACACATGGCCGCCTTGTGGCTTCGCAGACGTCCACGCGCCTGGATATCCCTGCGACACTCATTACCGCTATATATATGAGTCTACCATATAGCTATTAAAGCTCTCTGCACAAATATTGCCGTCGCGCTTCGCACCTGTAATTTAGTGAACGGAAAATGCATGTTAAGGAGGACATTTAATTTGAGCAAAGCAGATTTGCATTAATTTGAATATAATATGCATATGATTATAGGCTTCGGACTGGAACTATGCGGCGGAGAAATACGAGCAAGGAAAACTGCAAACTAGACCTTGTTTTAATGGGTAGAAAGACGGAAATCTTCTGTAGTCTATACGGCAAAAATATATTGTAAAGTGATGGGGCCGTAATGAGTGAGAAATGATATGGTCTTATTTAAGTACTGCACTTCATGTAGAGCCTCGGACAAGATGCATTGTACCCCCTTTGCCATGTTTAAGGGCTTTGCTGTCTAAACAGGAGCCCAAGTAATAAAGCTACATGGTGCCATTACAAAACTGCTATATCCAATCCACATCATAATGCCATGCAGTGCAATATAGTACTGCGATACTTCCATAAATAATCCACACAATACAACCATATAGTACCGTGATAATACTGCCGTATAAAGTCCATACAATACCACCATGTAGTGCAAAAATACTGCTATATATAGTCCACACAATACATCATATGGTGCCATGATCACACTATTTTACAGTGTACATAATACCACCATATAGCACCAAAATGATACAATCGCATATAGTCCACACAATATGGCACCATGATAACACTGTCGCAACTCTGTTGTCGTGTATCCCAGGACCAGGGGCTCCTTCCCTGTCCCTAACACTAGGGACACCCTAACTCGCCCTGATTCCAGGATTACTTCTGATGGTGACGATGCCGGGGCCACGTACCTTGCCTTAGCTCCTGAATCCGCCCTCAGTTTGTACCCTTCCCCCACCCAGGGAAGAGGGGAGGAGTAGTGTCCTGTTATACACCAACCAGACTAACAAGGTAATACAACCAGCTATAAAGGAAAAATACCAATCATACAAATATACACAGACATATAACAGAGGTAAACACCGGATTGGAGGATGGGGTAGAACCAAGGTAGGAGAAGAAAGGGAACTATCACACATTCAAAACCTTGGAACGGTCATGGATAAATCTACCAAATGCTTGCTTCAATAAAAACCACCAACAACGTGCAGCCAGGCAGCATAAGCTAGCTCTGACAATGAGTGCAGGCCAGGGCCCAGATTATATAGGAGATGGGAGTGGCTAACAGTGCACAGCTGAGAGCCTTAATGCAGGAAAGCTTCCAGGCGCTCTCAACCAAGTAGATTAACCCCTGCACTGCTAAAAGAAACCTGCAATATTTAATATGAAGGTGAAGTGCTTCTAAACCGTGAAGGCATAGGAGAAATCAGACGCTGCGGTCTTATGGCTCCTCTCTGCCTCTGTAAACCCATGACAACTACTTTAAACAGTCTACATAATACAACCATATAGTACTGTGGTAATAATACCACATATAGTCCACACAGTACCACCATGTAATGCCATGATAATACTGTTATATATAGTTCACACAATGCCACCATATGGTGCCACAATCACACTATTTTACACAGTCTACATAATACCAGCATATAGCACAGAAATAATACTATCACATATAGTCCACACAATACCACCATGTAGTGCCATGATAATACTGATATACATTGTCCACACAATACCACAATATTGTACTTCTACCACATATAATGTACACAATACCACCATATAGCACCATAGTAATACTGCCACCATTTACTGCCATGATAAAATATAGAAACATTATATCACTTTATCGAGCCTGGATACTAATACCAAACTGCGTTCCAAGTCGATTTTTTTCCTGGACAACAAGAAAAGGTAGTCACCACCCTTGCCATTTTTAAACACCTCTCTTATTTTTAGCCCAAATAATAAAGCCATATACTTTCATAATAATACTGCCATACACAGTACACATAATACTTCCATATACAGTCCACAGAATGATATGATCTTATTACTACCAACATATACTTTCCAGGATAATACTGCCATACGGAGCCCACATGATGCTTCCATACGATGTCTAAATTCTTTGCAGTGTACAAATAATGGTTTGATAAAAAGCCCAGAAAATATGAAGCATTGAAATATTCATTTAGCCTGGATTCATACATCCGACAATCATGGACAGCGATGTCCGGACGAGTCGCTGGGTCTCCTGACTATGAAGCAGGTGAGTTTGGGTCAGGAGACCCATGGCCGGTCAGGAGACCCATGGCCGGTCTGAACACTACGGTCCTTGTTTGGACTTGAGAATGTCTGACGTGTGAAACTGGCCTGATGAGGACTTATCGGGGTGTAGTGGCCTAATGGGATGTCCTTCCCGGTGGGTGTGTGACCATCAGATTGATCATTTGCCCCTTGGCTCTTTTTGGGAAAAAGACCACTGGGTTAGCAGAACAAAACGGGTCTTTAAAACCCTTGTTCTGTCCTTCTGGTAGGGAAAGGTTTGTTGGCCGACCTTCCACTTTCAGAGACGTCTTGTGATGGATCACATCCTTGTGCATTCATTTTGCACTTGGATGAAAATGTTCTTGGGCTTAAATAAAAGGAAACCGATGCCAGGAGGTTGTCCGACCAAATCATCCATTTCTGAGCTAGCAGGGTCTTTTATGAAACGACTTTGAAGGGATCAGTATGACGTTCTCGGGGTTTATTCTGGGTAATACATGAGTTGGTGACTCTAGGGTTAAGCACCTGTTCACACTAGGTCTATGTTTGGATGTGACGGTCAGTTTTTTGATATGTATTCTGGGAAATACACCTTTCCTAGAGGAATTTGGTCTTATTTTCAGCCTGATTTTCTGTTAGTGGATCCGTAAACCAGCATGAGTCATATTCGAGAATCTCACAGAAACTGGAGTTTCCATACGTAGCGGAGAACACGAGGCGTTCTTTCCACATCTTCTACCCCATGATTAAAAGACTTGTCTTGTCTAAAAATCCCTTTCAGCAGCTTTGGTTAAGATAAAGACATAAATGAAAGGGATAACGGTAGTATAGAGGCGGCTGTCTGACAGTGGCGCGACATCAGTGAGAGGAGACGGTCCGTGCGCGTCACTTTGTATTCCGCTGTCATGTGTGAGCGTATTAGCGGAGAGAACAGTAATCAATACAAGTGTCGCGTTATCACGGCAGAATATTCCTCGCTTTATGGAAGAATTGTGCCGCCAGGAAAATGTGACTATGTGACTATTTATTATGCTGCCATAAACACATCGTGAAAAGCAGAATTACATTTAGATGGTGATTTCCTCCAAAATCTCCATATCTGTGCGTCATTTCTTGGCCTCTTTGTCACAGGAGCCCGATATGGATCATGCGATGTGTCACAATTCAGACAATTTCGACATGTACTATCAGATGCAAGCATCGCGTTACTAAATGTACCACCTGCACCGAACAGCGCGACGTTATCAGGACTGTCCGTCTGGTTTTGTGATGGCTCATTTGGTAGACAACTAGGTCACGTGACGCGTACGGTATTTTGCAATTTTCAGGACCATAAATAGCGAAATACTGTTGTGCTTTGGGCAAGACTTTACTCGTGAATGGTACATGCCCTTTCTAACACAAGACAATATCTGGATTGCTTTTGCTGCAGCAGACTGGCCCAAGTGGAAGCCAGGAGCAAGATGGATTTAGGCCACCTGCCTGATCATCTGCCTGGGGAAGCCAAAGCTTGGATGGCGAAACTCACATCAGCACCGGGAACAAAATAACAAAGACGTTTTCTGATATAATTAAAAAGATTCTCCACCTGAGACACCATTGTGGCTCCATGTTACATTAATGTCTTTTATTAAAACCTATCAATGCCCCTTGTATTAGTAATGCCCCTTGTGCCACCATCTGTTAATAATACCTCTTTGTGCCTCCATATATTAATAATGGCCATTGTGCCACTATATATCTGTACTTCCACACCCTCCATGTGCCATGGAAGTGAAGAAGTGGTGACATTATGCCCTCTGACATAGTCCTTGTGCTTCTGACATCTGGTAAGCCACAGTCTGCAGAGAATGGGGTCGGACACGATGACCCTGGAGGTCCCATCCTACTCGAACATTCTAGAATTCTATGAATGTGTCGGATCACGGAGCCGATGGTTTTGGGCATTGCCGCAGTCTGAGACCTGATACAGACGTCTGTTTCTTGCGTACGAGTGCCATCTGTGATCTTCATGGGTAGCACTCGCACCTGCGATAGTCTATGGGGTCATATGCCCGTCGTTTTTTCGCAGACCGCAGAATATCACGAAGACATGTTCAATGTAGATCCAAGGGTCAGGTCAAAATCAGCAACGCAAATCCGTGAAAAAACTAGACAGCACTAGAAACGGATGACACTTGGACCAAACTCTGATCAAAGTCTCATCAAAATAGTCCGTTTGTTTTTCTTGTATGTGAGACGACCCGATGCCTGAATGAAGCCTTATACTGTATCGGGGAATGAGGACGCAAATAGTGTTAAAAGCAGTGTCTGTCCGATGACCCGGGGGTCGTTCTGCCCTGCTGGCCGATCACGATCTCACACTCGGCAGCCGCCATCGTTGCACCACTGCTCCCTAACATGGTGTACAAGGATGGGTTTTCACACCTAGACATCCCTTCTTTTTAGTAATGGAGGCCCAGTCTAGGTTCTTTAGTTTTATTGCTCGTGCACTCGGGTATGCTCCAATAAGGGGTCCCCAAAGATGTAATGGATGATCCTTGGACCTGGGGTAAGGGGCTTCCTTATGTGTGCCCACCATGTTGTTGTTACTTTTTTACGCTCTGGACAGTTGCTTGAGCGCGTTCACATTGTGCATTATCTCTCGCACATCACAGCTTTCCTCTCTGACTCTTGCTCTGCTGGATCCTCCCCAATCAGCGGATTTCAGAGAACAGTCCAAAATATTGAAGATTAATTATAAAGCGTGTGAGGGGCCAAATGAGGGGAAGCATACCCCCCATATTGGTAATTTTACATAGGACTGCCTAAATCATCCTGATCTTGTACATAGTACAAACATTGTGTTCTTTTCCCATATATGTAGCCAACTGTGGTCAGCGTTCAGTAAAACATCGCCTCAATCATACAGGTGTTTTTTTTTTTCTTTTGGATGTGAAACATAAATCTTAATTAGATTTTTTTAAAGGGCACTCTACTACAGACTCGTTAATGTAAATCACGCAGCCAATTATTCTCTCCAGCTCAATTCCGCTGCATCATCTTCACATTTTAATGATTCTGTTACTAATTAAATACTATTGTTTACAAGACTGAATTTCATTAATAGTATTAATCCGAAGCATCCTCCCCGGCACCATCCACTGCAGCTGGGTCTAGCAGTTGGCGAGAAAACTCCGTGCGAGCGTGATGAAGCAGCAGATGAAAATATGTTATTATTCCTGTCCTGAAGCCATTTACATCAGTCTGCACCTCATGTAGACAGCTGACAATTAGCCGCAGTTACATCCGAGCAGGCAGAGGAAAATGTATTTGCAAATCATTCACTGCTACCTATGAAGACGTGTGTACGCTACACGTGATGATGGAACTGGTGACATTTGCCCGTGAACGTAGGCAGAAGCAACATGTGCAACAGCGATTCTCAGTAATGAAAGTGGCACAATACTTGAAGTGCACCTGTCGCTTCAGATAACTTATCAGCATAAGCAGTCATGTTGTCTCTGAGCTAGTGGGTGGCGAGGAGCTGCAATGTCTTACATACATATGCACACAGATATGGGGAGGTTCCTGCTCTACCGGCTCTATGTAACATGTCCGGAAGCAGCAGCAGCAGCAGCATGGAGGACATTACATAGAATTCCTAAGCAGTGTAATCGTGAATCCAGATCTGAGTTGAGAATAAGCAACTAGGAGAAGCAGCAGCATAGACATTACATAGCAGTGTAGCTGCGAATCTAGCACCAGACTGAAATTAAACATTTGCTAGAAGCAGTGGCAGAATGAAGGACATGATACAGCAGTACTGAGGAGGTTAGCTGTGAATCCAGCATTGGGGTGCGATAAAATGTACTAGAGGCAGGAGAAACATGGAGGAAATTATAAAGGAGTACATGGTAGTGTAGCAGTGAATCCAGTTCTGAGGTGAAATAAATAGTTATTAGAATGCAGCAGCACGAAGCATATTATACAGTAGTGCTGAGCATTGAAGCTAACAATCAAGCACTGGGGTGAGATATAACACTTACTCTAAAACAGAATGGAGGATGTTATACAGCAATACTGAGCAGTGAAGCTGTGAATCTAGCACTGGGTTGAAATATAACACATTATAAAGCAGCATGGTGGATGTTATAAAGCAGTACTGAGCAGTGAAGCTGTGAATCCAGCACTGGGTGGGATAAAAGCTATAAATCATCAGCAGTAGCATGGCGGACAATACAGTATACAGCAGTACTGTTCAGTGTAGATGTGAATCCATAACTGAGGTGAAATAAACATTTACTAGAGAGCAGCATCACAGTCTGAGTATCTGCCTTGCTATCTTACTCTGTTCCTCCCCACTCAATCTTTGCTGATTTATTGTTAATATGCCATCTATATTGAAAATAGGGGTCCCCAAATGTCTGCCTCCACATGGAGCGGCGGCTGCTAGTCACCGCATCTAGGCTTTCAATACATGAATTAATATATGCGCCATAAATGTCTACGTTTGGAATACCTCTTTAATCCAGTAGCTCCTATAATAGTTTTATGGCCATGCCCCTCTCACCACAAGCATCATATGGCACTTGTGTGCTGTGCCTCTAATATTAAGGTAAACCAGCAGCTATGGCAAAAAAAGAAAGATATTACACAACTCTGCCCACCTGCAGCCGTCACTAGGGGGCGCCGTCCGTTCTACTGCACCTGTGAATGCTAGACTTAGTGCTAGGTTTTCCAAATACCGACACACGGTTCTGGTTCTTTTTGCAATAGTCTGATGAAGGATCCGTTTAGGGTGGAAACGTTACAATTAATATTTGGATTCCATAAAACCTACAAGGTTCTTAGAATACATAGGAGTGTAAAGGGTTTTCTGCTGTCAGAGGAGGTAGCACGTTCTTGTAGGGAAAATATATCTTTACAGCCACAAAGAGTCCCATTGGGGCACACACGGACCCTAAAAGTATAAATACGTTTCTGTATGTCTGTTAGATTGGATGGAAAGAACTGGGCTGGTGAGATTCAAGGCGCACATTGACTGGATTCTTAGATGTTCACACTGGGGACGCTCTACCTTACAGGGGAGCTAAAAACTGAAAGCAGGTCTTACAAAGAGGTCTCTTGCTGTGACCAAAAATGCGATTTGTAGCCTTTTACCATAAAAATGAAGTTGGAGTTGAGCACACACAATAGAAAGGAACATACTTTATTAAAGGCCATACATCTCTATGGCAGACAATGTCCTCCAGCCTCACTCTGTGATGGGGCTTCTAGCGCTTATTGGGCCCCTGACATCATGATACATGTCGTGACATCATGACGTGTAAAGTCTGAGGCCTAGTCAGTGCTTTAGGCGCTGTTCATACTGACATCAGGTGCCCACGTGGTGCCGGATGCCCCAACGCAGAGTGAAAATGGAAGAAGAAGACAACAAGCAGCTGAATGGTGGACGGGACGGTGGGACAGATGAGCGGCCGGGTATTATTTTATTGTCACCCTATGTTTACTATGCTCTGGGGTCTGCAGAGAATGATAAGGAACATTCGATAAGTGTTAAGTAAAGCAAACCCCAGGATTCATATTCCAGCAGATTCATTAATTTCTCTTTCCCGGTGCCGCCATCCTTCCCGAGCTGCGATGTTGGACACAATTTGCCAGCACACTGTACTTCTGATTAAATTCAGTTCATGTCTCGCACCCGATAAATCATCCGCTACAGTAACACATCACCTCTTTCTCATAAAGAGCCGAACGCTCAACTACGGGATGTTTCTTTCTCCATCCTAGATGCTTCAATCTCCCCCGAGACCTTCATGAAAAGTTTCTTCCGTCAATGAAACTTTCAAGGTTTGTGGGGTCAGGTTGTAGGAACACAAAAAAAAGTTCTTAATTTGAAAGGACCCACTCAATAACATAAATGATTTTATGAGATTCATTTGTTACTTTCCTTCATGTGTGACGCCCGACCCGGCGCGTTCATCTCCTGAAGGACGCACAAGACACTGATAAATGTTTATTTTCATACAATGACACCTACACTTTCCACATCGGCCGGCTCTATTCCCTGTAGGACGTCTGGGGTCTATGAATTTTTATATCTTCACGCTTGTGTATCAGACGGCAGAAGACAAGTAATTCTGAAGTTCTCTGAACTGAGCTTAATCTTTATAAGACAATTCTTTCTTGTAATTTCAAAACGCTTCTGTGCCTCATGTATCAAAACTGTCTCCTCAAGAAAAAGTAGTCATGTTGGGAGAAGAAACCGACGAGAGTCCATATTTCATATCAACGGACGAGTATCGATTGGCTGCTATTCACAAAAATGTGTCCCCCATACGCAAAACAATACTTCCCCACTGATTTCACACAGATTCTGTTCCGGCCTCACCCGATGCCCGCTGGTTTCAATCTGGTCTTCCTGGTTCATCTAAATACACCAGAAATTCCAGGACACTGATCCTTCACAGCTTCTGCACTTACCCGGTGCCCACCAACCTCAACTCTGACCTCTACATTCTGGCCCAATCTTGACACATTGGAAATGGCAGGAAATACCCGCTAAGTCAATAACTTTCTGAACCCCACCAGCTTTCCAGTGGTTACCCAGTGCCCGCTGGTCTGAACGCTCATCTGTACTACTCAAAATGATGGAAATGGCAGGAAATACCTTCAATAACTTTCTGAAGCCACATTGGCTTTCCAGTGCCCGCTGGTCTGAACGCTCGTCTTTACTTCTTGGTCCGATGTCAACACATTGGAAATGGGAGCAAATACCCGCTAAGTCAATAACTATTTGAGACTGATCCTCCAGACTTTCTGTACTTACTGGGTGCCTGCTTATCTGAAATCTAACCTCTACATTATGGCCCCATCTCGACACATCGAAAATGGTGGGAAATACCCGCTCAGCAAATCACTGGTTGAGTCATCTCTACGGATCCTGTTCCAGTCTTACCCATTTCTTGCTTGTCCCAACTTTGGTCTCCAATTCCTGGTTCTTATATAGACACCATCATTGGCTGAGAGGTCATTGCTTTCCAATCACAGGCTCATGCACCCACAATGATACCTTTAGCTCCTGATGCAGTGCTTACCTGTTCCCTGCTAATGACTTTGGTTTCTACCTCCTTCTCCGATGCTTGCTGATGTCCACTGGTCTCTACTTTCTAGTCGTATTTTAACCCACCAGAAATGGAAGGAAACAACTGCTCAGCCAATCACCGGCTGAGGCACCGTCACCAACTGCCCATAGTTCCTGTTCCAATACTTGCACAATCCTTCCCTGCTGATCTCTAGGTCACGGTCCCGTCTTCTTCACACCATGGGAATGGCAGAAAACGCTTGGTCCGCCAACCCCTGTCTGCATTGATGACCCACCTCAGTCAACAATTTGATGAGTGGATATTTCTGAGTGGATATTTCCAGTGTGTCAAGACGGGACTGGAAAGTAGCAACCGGGTCTGGGTCAATGTAACAGGAGTTACAGGGGATCAGGGAGGGAAAGTATCGCTTTTTTTATTTTTTTTTTATGCCAAACAATAAAAAACATTTTTTATTTGCTGGGCCACATGGAAATCCAAGTCCCGGCAATACATCCCAACAGCGCCCTGTCGCCAGGCGTAGCCCCCTTCGCTCTGTGCTACACCTCCCCATAGACCGAGCATTGGGCGTTCTCTGTGATACTCCCACGTGCTGCTGCACATAAAGGGATAGTCCTGTAGATTAACTCTTTCCATTTGCCCTTGTCATAGAAAGGTAGTTATTGGGGACGCAAGCAACTGATGCAACAAAATCAACTGTTCGCCGGCCGGGGGTCCCAGTAACCAGATCTGCAACAGTCGTCTGATTGCATTGGTGACTATCCCTTAAAGGGGTTGTCTGTGATGTGCCAACCCCTTTATGGGGTCTTATTAGAAGTCATTGTTATTTATCTGTGATATTTATGTCTAACAGCAAAATCATTTATATTTAACAGTACGCAAGATACCGCCAGTCAGTACATACATTGGGGTACGTACTCGGATCGGCCTCCGCACCCCGACAATCTATACTGAGTGTTCCTTTAAATCTCGCGTGCGCAGCAGATAACAATATGGATGCACTCCATTTATTTAATGAGCTTACTAAGCCCGATGCTAAACTAATCAATACAATTAGTGCTGCCTCTTCATCACTGCAAAACTCTCACCGCCGACACATCCTTTCATTATTCCTCCGCTGTCACATCAGCCGACCGCCATTAAAGGAGTCGCCAAAATAACCGGGCTCATTTACCGACAGTGTGCACCGGCGCCAAAGACACAGTGACCAATCACGTTTGTCAGGCACAGACTCGATGCTGATTGGATATCACGGTCTTTGCAAAAATTCAATTTTCCAAAATATAGAATTTTTAACACCGTAAACTTCCAATAATCCGGCACATGTAGGACTCTCAGGGTTCTAGATAATTGGGAATTACAAACTTGTTCCATTTACATTATTGCCAAGCAGCCATTACTTATTGGCATTGGCGTTGTCAGCTGCAGAACTGATCCCAATGCCCAGGATCCACGTCATGCTGCCCGAAATCTGCCAGATTCCACATAATTATATAACTTTATCATGGGACTATTTTAGCCACAGAATTTCTGGACTAATGGTTGCCGGATTAGTGGAGTTTTTTTTACACTAGATATTTAGAGCTAAAACAAAAAAAATATAACTGCATGTTCTTTTAACGCAAATCTCAAAGTTGTTTTTTTTTTTCTAAATTCTGGATAAAATCTTCCCGCAATGTAAATGTATCACCTCTTACTGAACACTTAATATGTAAATGGACCAATCGCTAAGAGTAACATATGTAAATCTGCCTATAGAATCAACATGTAAATGCAGTATCTCCGAGAATCGGGATGTAAATGTATGTGCCCCCCTGACCTAATTAGTATGTAAATGTACCTAATACCATTAATATGCAAATCTCACTTCCTCGGACATGATCTGGATACGGTGATACCCACCAACAGAACCGGAGCATAATCAATTTACAAATACAATCATGAAATGGGATTAATGTTCTTATCGCTAAATTAGAATTATAAATCTAACAATGAGTTTATAAAAAAATTGCAATCCTACAAAAGCAGGAAAACGTAAAAAAAAATCTAAAAATGTATTAGCATGTTTTTGCTTACTTTTTTAATATATGTTCTCTGTGAATAAGAATGTGAATATAGTAGCTCTTTCTACCCCTCTCCTAGCAAAAACTACCAGCATAATCTCTTAAAAGGTGCTACCAGCATATGTAAAGGGGTTGTAAAAATAAAAGCAGGAAAAGACAAAATAATTACAAAAATCATGTCCGGCTTATGTGTTTTTCTTGTCGGTACGATGTCCGGCCTCTGCGAATAAGAATAAAGGGGACAGAAGAAGCTTTTTTTTTCCCCTCTCTTAGCGGGAAGTACCAGTACTGTATATTCTCTACAAATACGACATGCAATTTACGCAACTGGATTGCAAACCTCACAAAATGGCAAAAAAACACACAAATATATAAAAATAAAGACTAATTTACATGTTTTTGCTTTCTTTATAATGTGAATATGAAAACACTCTGCAAAAGAAGAAACTTTACCCTCTCCTAGCAGGAAGCTTCAGCATAATCTCTATATATCTAACAATCAATTTATGGCAAAGGGTTGTTAACCTCCAAAAAAGAGAAAAAGACAAAATATTTAAATTAAAAAAAAAATCATGAATAACATGTTTTTGCTATTTTATAGTTCATGGTTCCTAAGAATATGATTAATTGAACCTTAGTAGGAAGTTCCAGCATAATCTCTAACCCAAATAATTATTGGAATATATCCAATTAGCTGCAGCATAGTAACAAAAGCTCTTACTAAACCATGTCTCTGAAACTGTGGAAAATCCTTTATTTCCCACACATATAAGGTTTCTGATTGTCAGATTTAAGGCATGAAGATATATACATCTAATTTTTACAAGCCACAAAGTGTTTGTCTCACAGAAATGACTGGACTGTGAATGAAGCAGCTGTCTCTTCCCCCTCTCATAGCAGAAAATCACAGCACAGAAATGACCGGACTGTGAATGAAGCAGCTCTCTCTTCCCCCTCTCATAGCAGAGAATCACAGCACAGAGTCCTACATCAGCATTTGATAGCCAAATACTTGTTTCATTAATACACAGAAGAGGAAAAAACTCAGTTATGTTCTATGCTAAACAAGCTTTGGACTGAGTAGTAGTTTGCACTTTACAGCTACAATACCATTAAAGGTCACCTGTCATTTGCCGTGAATATATATATATATATATATACAGTACAGACCAAAAGTTTGGACACACCTTCTCATTCAAAGATTTTTCTGTATTTTCATGACTATGAAAATTGTAGAATCACACTGAAGGCATCAAAACTATG
Source organism: Oophaga pumilio (assembly GCA_009801035.1). Classification (NCBI taxonomy): domain Eukaryota; kingdom Metazoa; phylum Chordata; class Amphibia; order Anura; family Dendrobatidae; genus Oophaga; species Oophaga pumilio. The sequence goes on along the minus strand of VIAB01001683.1, from coordinate 136,655 downwards.
AATTATCACATGTGGAATTATACATCACACTTTACAAAAAAGTGTGAAACAGCTGAAAATATGTCTTATATTCTAGGTTCTTCACCTTTTGCTTTGATTACTGCTTTGCAGGCAGAAAAGGTGAACGGATGGACTCTACATGCCTGGTTCCCACCGTGAAGCATGGAGGAGGTGGTGTGATGGTGTGGGGGTGCTTTACTGGTGACACTGTTGGGGATTTATTCATAATTGAAGCGGTGAGCGGTCCAGCTCACCCCAAACCATCTGGATTGGGTTCAGGTCTGGTGACTGTGGAGGTCAGGTCATCTGGTGTAGCACCCCAACACTCTCCTCCTTGGTGAAATAGCCCTTACACAGCCTGGAGGTGTTTGGGGTCATTGTCCTGTTGAAAAATAAATGATGGTCCAACAAAACACAAACCGGATGGAATAGCATGCTGCTGCAAGATGCTGTGGTAGCCATGCTGGTTCACTATGCCTTCAATTCTGAATAAATCCCCAACATTTTCACCAGCAAAGCACCCCCGCACCATCACCTCCTCCTCCTCCATGCTTCACGGTGGGAACCAGGCATGTAGAGTCCATCCCTTCACCTTTTCTGCGTGCAAAGCAGTAATCAAAGCAAAAGGTGAAGAACCTAGAATATAAGACATATTTTCAGTTATTCACATTTTTTTGTAAAGTGTAATGTATATTTCCACATGTGATAATTCATAGTTTTGATGCCTTCAGTGTGAATGTACAATTTTCATAGTCATGAAAATACAGAAGAATCTTTGAATGAGAAGGTGTGTCCAAACTTTTGGTCTGTACTGTATATATATTTTAACTCTGTGTAAATGCTGCAGTTCTCCTGAATCCAGCAATGTTTTTCTTTTCTTCCTTCGCCTCTCCGTTCCTGAGATATGGCCGCCTCTTCCTTGTGCAGAAATCAGGAAGACGCCCACAGAGAAGAGTTTATGACCACGCCCACTTGACTAACAAGAGTAGATTTACTTATAGGTAAGATTCGGCCATATCTCAAGAACGGAGAGGAACAGGAACAAAAGAAAAACATCCCCGGATTCAGAAAAACAGCGGCATTTACACCAGGTTTCAATAAAAATGTCATGTTTTGTCAAGTGAAAAGTCCTCTTTAAGACAATAACTAAGGACCTGAAGATGCCACCACTGCCAGCTATTTTGGAGGCTATTAAGAACTGCTTTTGGTCACCCAGTCACCAAAACAAAACTATATACAGAAACACCTCTCTACTTTCGTCAATCTTTTGTATGTAATTTCCACATTCCAGTATCGAAGGTAGGAGTTCTCACATCCACCCTGGAAGCTAAAATTGGAAATTTCTCACCAGTTTCATGTTATACAATGGAGTCAGCTGTTAAGTAGAAATCAATGATGAGACTAGTAGGACAGAGAGGTAGAAACTGACGTTCCCGGGCCACAATATAAAATTATCTCCAGGATTCCCTACGCGCCATGTGCCGTACCGGTGACTTCTCGGTGGTAGATTGGCCTTCTGTAAGCCTGAGACACCAGGACTTGAGAGCGACTTCCACCTCGGCATCCATCATAGCGAACCGAAGTCTACAGTTTTTAAACGAAGGAAAATAAATGAACAGAAGCTTCTTATATTTCTATTATATTTTTCGGTTTAACAGCAATTCCAATAGTTGGATGTTGGTCCAACCAACAGAGCCGAGGACAATGATTATAAACCCATAATTCATCGGCCCCTTGAACGCCAACAGCCTTTTTGTCTTACAGCTCGCACATAATGTTTTATGCTTTTACGACGTGATAGCGCTGAAACTCGCCACTTTTTATTCTTCTCTTTCTTTTTATGCCTGTCCATAAATTATAATCCCCCTTTTTCTTTTTTAAACGTTTTTTTCACATGTATTATTCAGATCAATCCAGAATTAAAAAAAAAAAGGAATAAAAATTATGTAGAGCTGATTAAAAACGTCAATTTTATTAATACGGCTGCAAAACTGCGACCATTTTAAAAATCAGTCAAAAATAATTGCCGGGAGAATGAAAATTCTCCTTACACTTTATAGGCCAGAAAACCCGCGAGGAAGACGGGCCTGAATGCAAATTACATTCATTTTCTTGACTGTAAAGTACAGACGTTCCCCTTTGGGCCAGATAAAGATGTAATCCTTGCGGAACAGCTATTTTACTACAATATATTTTTATATATTTTTATCCTACGATGCATTCGCTACCTGAAATGTTTCCCCATAGATGAAGAACATGAAGGTATTAAATAAAAAAAGAAACGGAGGAACGAAAAAAAAATTATCCGTTGCCTGGAGGGAGAGCAATGGTAGTAGAGAAGGCGTCACTAAGGATGGGAAAGTATAAGTATTCGCTACAAAGAGAATTGTGCTCATTTTCCCGTGATATATAGCAAAATAAAACTTTGTAATGGAAAACCTGCATACAGACGTAAATCTGTTGATAGTTTCTGAAACTTGCCATAATGATACAATTGAACAAATGGATGATACATCGGAATGGAAAACGCATGTGTCGGCATTTTATAAATGATAGTATATGATTGTGGAGAACAGCTGTGATAAATACAATGTAACATCAGGATCCGCTACATTGACGATGTTCTGATACGTTATACGAGTCCAGAAGATACAACATGAAGTGTTGCTACATATGACGCCGTCATAGTTATCACAAGGTGCTGTGGATACAATGTTTCATCATACTCTTAACCCTCAACAAATATTTTACTCGCTGATATAGCGCCAGTAATTCCACAGCGCTTTACAGACATCATCATCATCACTGTCTTCATTGGGGCACAATCTAGAATCCCAATCTTAAAACGAAATGTCGCATCAAAACAGCTTTCTCCTAAAAACAGCCACGCTAGTGATCATCTGATGGCCACTGATCCCATCTCTAGATTGTCTTTGATGCGGCCCTTTTCATTATTGTTTTACCAAGTTTCTTCCTATGTTAAGTTTCAATGTCGAAAAATTAGAAACTTCTTGTCAACATTTTTCTACATCATGTTTATCTATTAAAAAGTTCTCTTGTGCGGCACCAAAACTCTGGAATGCTCTGCCTTGAAATATCAAATTAAGTTCAATGTTTCACAGTTTTAGGCACATTTTTTTCATCTTCATATAGAACACTAGAACCACCGGATAGTTCTTACAACACTAGAACCACCAGATAGTTCTTACAACACTAGAACCACCGGATAGTTCTTACAACACTAGAACCACCAGATAGTTCTTACAACATTTGCCATGGCTGTTGTTGGGGTAAGGGTGGAATTTTCCTTTCTGAATCTTATACCAATGAGAGCAGCCTCACATCTCTATTTGACTAACGCTTCCTTCACATGTATGTCAAAAAACGGTACTGGTGCCATCAGTATTTTATCAGTGTTTTCCGTCAGTGTATCTTTATCTTCCTTTTTTTTTTTTTTTCTATAGCGCTAACATATTTTGCAGCACTTTACAGCTTTGCACACATTATCATCGCTGTCCCGATGGGGCTCACAATCTAAATTCCCTATCAGTATGTCTTTGGACAGTGTATGGTTTGTATGTCTGTTTTTACCATCAGTGTTTTTCATGGATGAATAATGAAAGAATTAAATTACAAAGCTTCTCCTGTACTTTGCAGTGTTAAACCCGTGTGGCACACTGATGGCACACGGATGGCACACGCAGCCTAGGTTACAATGGGTATGTGTGATATCCATGAAAAAGACAGATGCCAAATGTACTGCAAATACAGAAGGTGTCACGGGGCAGTTGTAGAAATGCAGGGGACAAGGAACCTGGGCCCCTGAACTGCCCCTTAAGCTAAGGGAGGACTTGTCTTTCCTTAACTTGGGGGCACGCTTAAAGGTAGCAAGGCCCAAGTCACCGACCTGTCCCTGTCTCCTGTTTAGCCCTGAGCTAAACCCACCAACCCCCTCCCAGGAGGTGAGACAGGGAATAATGTAAATAACACCCAAAAGGAAAGACAGACACTAAGGGGTTAAATCAACAAAACAATAAACACTTAGCTTTCTCTGCTGTTAAGCTCCGCACAGCAGCGTAAGGCCCCAGATGAGGGAAGCAACCGAAGTACCACTGCTCTCAGCAGCTCCTGGCTCCAGTTTGGTTGGTTTCCAGAGGAAGCAATATGACCAACACCAGCTGACAACTCAGGAGACCTTTTAAAGGAAGTAGGAGTGGTCGCCACCTCCCTCTAACAAGTCATCAGGCATGTAATTCCACCAGCGGCCACCGGGGGCAAAGACTGAGATTAACCCCCATTGGCCAGACAGGAAAAAGGTTTCAACATGTAGAGAGAGAGATCTGCCACAGATCCAAACGTGGATCGTGACAGAAGGAGGCCTAAAGCAGCACGAAAATGTCAGAGAATTCCACTCCTGCCCCGGATGCACCTGCAAGAGTAACTGTGTGCAACCCGAATATATTCTATTATTTTAGAACACACGGGACCCGACCTTCACATGCAGGTGAGGTAACATGGATCAATATGGTTTCATGCTCCTGTATATTACACCACGATCTGACCAGACCTCAGCACAAGGTGGGGTCCGGGGGGCAAATCCCACCAAGGACAACATTATGGAGTTTGTACGTTCTTAGCGAATTTCCTTCCAGGTTCTGAAAAAGACATTGAATTTATAGCTTCAATGGGGGCAGTGAGTGATAAAAAAGTAATAGTAGTTCCCGCTGCGCGTACTCGAGATCTGGAGCTTCTAGAAGCCTAAACTTGATGGAGACGCGTTTATGACCAATCAACCCTGCAATGCCCGGAGCGCCTGCACTGAGATAGCCACGACTCTACTTAGTGCATCCAGGGCCACAGCTCTACTCTGTGCATCCGGGGCCGCGGCTCCACTCCTCCGCGCACCCGGGGCCGCGGCTCCACTCCTCCGCGCATCCAGGGCCACGGCTCCACTCCTCCGTGCACCCGGGGCCGCAGCTCCACTCCTCCGCGCATCCAGGGCCACGGCTCCACTCTTTCGCGCATCCAGGGCCACTTATAGTCCCAGCTGGGCTAGTATGTAAAGTGCAGCATAGCAGCCTGTACAATGGCGTACACTGCTGCACTTATTGCTTATTACAATACTGATTTCAATATTCCCATAATCCTGGCTAAGAATCAGTTGGGCTCTTGGATGAGTTTTTACACAAGATCAACTCATTTTAACAGATCCTCCAATCAATCATTTTGCTGAATGTTCTGTTTCCAATGAAAGAAAAGCGTTAATTAATAGATGACATTATTCAGCATTTGCTTTCATTAAATTATGGAACCTTTTCACATAAAAGATGAAATATCAGCTTCTCCCTAAATCTGCCCCCAGCCGGCAACAATGCAACTGAATGTACGCAGGGTAGATGAATTATAACGTGATATTCCCATGAATATTTATGCTGCTTGTTCAGAGGCTGAATATTAAATGTCATGTGTTGTCCTTAATATTCACAGAAAAAGTGCAATTGCTACTGCATCTTACTGATCATAGATTATTAGGCTGGAGCTACACAGCAACATTTAGCCTCACATTACTACTGTAAGAATTGCTAAATTACTGCAATTTACCCTTTGATTTCCCCTAATTCTTGTCTTCCTGCAGTCACCACTTGGGGGAGCTCACTGCTCATTGTGTTTTTATGCTGTTCTATGTAGGAACAGTATGCACTAAGCTTGTGAGCTCCCCCCAGTGGTGGCTGCAGGCAGTGAACAGTCATCATTTAAAGGGAATCTGTCACCCCATTTTTGGAGTATAAGATGCGACCACCGCCATCAGGGGCTTATCTACAGCATTCAGTAATGCTGTAGATAAGCCCCCGATGTCACCTGAAAGAGAAGAAAAACGAGTTATATTATACTCACCCAGGGGCGGTCCGATGGGCGTCACGGTCCGGTTTGGCACCTCCCATCTTCTAGCGAAGCCGGCCTCTTCTTTGCGTCCCGTCGTGGCTCCTGCGCAGGCGCACTGATCTGCCCTGGGGAGGGCAGAGCAGAGTACTGCAGTGCGCAGGCGCCGGGAAAGGTCAGAGAGGTCCTTTCAGGTTTTTCTTCTCTTTCAGGTGACATCGGGGGCTTATCTACAGCATTACAGAATGCTGTAGATAAGCCCCTGATGGCGGTGGTCGCATCTTATAGGGCAAAAATGGGGTGACAGATTCCCTTTAATGCTTTGTCTACGGAGGAGATGAAAAATCTTGAACTTATAAAAATAAGTGAGTTAAAAATGGGGATTCGCTTTTATACAATTTTTCCCAGAGCAGGCATAATCATTTTTTCTCCATGCCTTTACCTGTAAAATGGACATGGGACAGTCCTCTGACTGAATCCTACAAATAACGAATGATAGATGATATACTGGTACATTCAGCTACATTTTAAAAGGTTTGTAAACTTTTGCAGCCTGAAAAAGAAATCTTTGTAAATCGTCTTGAGTGTATGCAGCTCCTATGCAGAGCTATGTGTTTCCATAGTAACAGACTACAAGCACACCCTTTGCAGTCTGATGCTGCAGTCAGGCGTCACTTTGCTCTATTCACCTCCTATGACCCATTCTTCATAGACACAGACCTGACCTTGGGGAATCCGCTGGTTCATCGCTGGTGTGTGGCGGGAAGTCTCTTCATTACGGTCTCCTCGTTACGGTGAAGGTTATTCTTTACAGGGTGCGGCACTTTCATACCTCCATCATCCTGTCTGTTCCAATCTGTATTCTGCACAGATTCAATGTGAGGCGCGATGCTCGGCTGTGAACACTTTTCCATCGCTCGGTGCACAGAGGAGCGGATTACGCCGAGCTTTCATGCGGCTCTCATCTGTTTGCTTTCTCTTTGGATGGGAAGTGGATGCATCGGGGACCGGACGGCTTTACTAAGTTTCTGCCTCACAATATAACATGAATATATAACGCTGCTGTGCAAATCGGTACAAAAAAAGTGCTGCACCCCGCGATTCTGTGCAGCCCCTCGCTTAACCAACAGGTCTGTGAGAGCAGAATTCTCGCTGGCTGGTCGGTGATCAGATACTTATTTCATGCAATAAAATGCAATTTAATTATGCAAAAATCCTACAATGTGATTTTCTGGTTTTTATCTTTAGATTCTGTCTCTCACAGGTGATGTGTACCTACGATAAAAATTACAGATCTCTCCATTCATTGTAGATGGGAAAACAGCAAAATCAGCAGTGGATGAAATACTTATTTTCCCCACTGTATATATGTATGGTATATGCACACACTATATACAAACACACAGTATACACTCACTACCTTCACACAGTATATATGTAAACTCACGATACATGCACACAGTATACACTCACTACATATTATATATATATACTCACACAATACATATTACATAGAGTACACACTTACTAGATGCCTTTTCTCCCCCAGTACATATTTACCATTCCCATAGAATATACACACTGATTACACATGTATATCACATAGTACACGCTCACTACCTGCACACAGTACATCTACACACTCACTACACACACATTCTTGACTTCCATGTTTCTCATCCAGTCCCTTGTACAATGCAGATTGCCCTCATTATTACCAGTCACATCTCAGCCGTCTCCTCTGTCAGGTCTTACAGAATTGCCGCTTGTCACTGAGCGTCAGCGCTGCAGATACGGACACTCTGCTAATTCTTTGCTATGCACATTAATATTCAGTCTAATGTATCAGCTTATTTCACTGAGTGTCACTTATACGCGCTTAGGAAATGGTGAGAAGATGGATGAGACGGTAACGGCTCCAGGTGAAGGCTCTAAAAAGTGTCAGTAATAACAATCGATAAGTTTAGATATTGACATTGAGTGGAACGTTTAGGCCGGGGTCACACTTGCGACTGCAATGCGAGAAACTAGCATCAATACCCGGCCCCGGAGTGTGCGGCTGCAGCTGAACGCTCCGGTCCGAACCGCCGGCGGCAGTGCTGGGTATTCAGGCGAGAGACTCGCGGGAGTTTCTCACATTGCAGTCGCAAGTGTGACCCCGGCATTACCCAAAGTAAAACTCAGCTTTGGTCGTGGTGGACTCTTGGCCTGACCAATAAATATCTCTCGGTTTCCCCAGAGGGAGCATATAACCCAATCTACATCCAGAGTGTTCTAAAGCAGGAGGAGCTGAGAAGATGGATATATAGTTTTATTAGAAAAGTTTCAGTATAACTCGTCATATTATCTTAAATCCCTGCTCTTGTTTGACTAAAGAGTCCAGAAGATTCTTCTCGGTAATTGATAGCCTTCCCTGTATGATTAGGAGTAGGAAGAGCCAATGCTCATGCTTGACATAAGAGTCCAGTGGGTGGTCCTGCTCAGTGAGCATGCATACAGGACAATTGCCTCTCTCAGCTGGTAGATGAACCAACCACGGAGGTAATCTACTGGATCTGGTCTTGTCAAATAGACTAGATACAATTTCAGATCTACAGGTCAGGGAGCATTTGGAAAGCAGCGACCATACTATGGGAAGTTTAAATGTAATATTCAATCAAACATTTCAAAGGGGAAATGCAAAAACCTGGAACTTTAGAAAAGTGGATTTCAACAAATTAAGGGAAGATCTTAATGGGGTAGACTGAGGCCAAGTAATGGTAAGTGGGGATGCTGAATATAAATGGGGCGTGTTTAAGGATATATTACTAGAATCCTGCAGAAAACTAACTTATACTCACTGGTAATAAAACAGCCAAGAATAAGCAGATAAATTCGGAGTGACGAATTTATATTTATCTATCCACTGGACAGAATCCAGAATGCAAAAACAAATCGCCAGCAACATTAAAATAAAACACAAAAAATTGTATAAATTCATCAATGCCAAAAAGAAAAAAATGGATGGTATCGGCCCCTTAAAAGATGATAATAACAAGATAAATTATAGAGGACAAACAAAAGGCTGAGCTATTAAACAGTCACTTTTCATCTGTGTTCACTAATGATCTGACTGTTGCAGGGATCATTCAACAAGGCAAAAATCAAACTTCACTACCTGATACAAAATAACTAGTTTAACATAAGAAGAAGTACACCTGCGTCTGAGTAAATTAAACATTGACAAATCCCTCAGCCCAGATAGCATTCATCCACGGATACTGAGGGAGCTGAGCTCAGTAATTGACCGACTGCTGTACGTCACATTGTTAAATTCTCTTGTAATAGAGTTGGTGCCACAGGATTGGAGGATGGCTGATGTGGTACCGATATTTAAGAAAGGTAAGAAGGTGGATCCAGGTAACTACTGTCCGGTAAACCTGACATCAGTAGGGTGCAACGCTTCTGAGGGCATTATAAGAGATGACCTGCAAAAATATATTTTAGATACACGTGTCAGATGAGATTAATGTAGATAAATGTAGAATAATGCACTGAGGACGGAGTAATCCTACTTCTGCATATACATTAGATGGGAGACCACAGGACAGGAGGACGACGTGGGATTCTGGGCACATATAGGCTGAGCAGCAGCACTCAATGTCAGGGCAGGAGGAGGACGTGGGATTCTGGGTACATATAGGCTGAGCAGCAGCCGCAAAGGCAAACAAGATTTTAAGATGTATAAAAAGAGAGATAAAATCCCGGGATCCCAACAAATTATTACCCCTTTATAAATCACTGGTGAGGCCACATCTAGAATATGGGATCCAGTTTTGGTCTCCACATTTTAAAAAGTATATTCAGAAGTTAGAATCAGTTCAAAGGCGGCAACTAGATTATTACACGGGATGGAGGCCTCTGATATGATGAGAGGTTGGAAAAGTTGGGCTTGTTTAGCTTAGAAGAAAGACGCCTCAGAGGGGATCTGAATTACATGTATAAATATATGTGTGATCAGTACAAGGGACGGCACAGGACTTATTCCCTCCAAAGACCATGCTAAGGACCAGGGGGCATCACTCATTACAGGTGGATAAAAGGAGATTCCCGCAGCTAAACAGGAAAGGGTTCTTTACAGTTAGAGCAGTCAGACTGTGGACTGCCGACCACAAGAGGCAGTAATGGCCGACACTATAACAGCTTTTATACAAGGGCCGGATCATTTCCTCTGTACACAGAACATTGCGAGTTATAGATAATTTAGTGATGAAATGTATAATTGGGGGAGAAACAAACTTAATGGACCGGGGGCTTTTTTCAACCAATGTAACTATGTAATAACTATGAATGAATTTGCTCAGCTCCTCCTGCTGCCCATGGGGCGGACGCCTTTTTGAACATGAAAGGTTCCCTTTAAGAAAATTCCTAAATGTGGCTCCAAGGTGAAACGTCCCCCTAAAAGCAATAATGCGTTTTTCTAGATCATTCGAGGATATTTGCCATAAAATTCCTACAACGAGCCGGCCTATGTATCATTACGGGTGAAGTGCGGAGCAGTAATGCAGAAAATGTTCCTATAAGAAACGAACGGAATGAATGTTTAATGGGGGAACATTAAAGGCTCCGAAACTGGAGTGAGAACGAAGTCTAACGAATGATCCACGATTCTGTCTGGAATGATAAAACAGTTTCCTCCCGACATAATATGCGGCACCATCTGGCGCCGATGCTTTAGCAAAGAGTTATCATATGGAAGTGAAGAACAAAGCAATTTAACTGCTGAAGGTATTAAAAAAAATCTGTCAGGCTCCAGAGCTTGTTTTTTGTCCCTGACGAATTAATGATGAAAACATTATGAAACATTTAATCCACTATCAGTGAGCACTGAGTCACTAAGATAGGGCGGATTAGAAAATATATGGACGGAGGCGCAGAACAGCACAAGACGGGTCACTACTCACAGCACCACCCAAATACATGCAGGTCCTTACCCAGCGCGGGGCCATCTGTCGGGTAAGTGGTAGGAGATACTTCACCTTACAGCACATAGTGCCTGAGGATCGGGGATCTCATCCACGGCTGCCCCTTCATGACTGAAGGAAGTCTGGGGCGGCCATGTGGCAAAAGCCCAGCGAACATTGAGGAGTCCGGCACATGTTGGGGGTTACACATTAGACATGGTTGGCACACATTATTTTTCGCATGTGTTGGGTTGGCTAGCACACTTACAAGGTGGTTGTAGCACATGGCACATGTTTGGCCCTTTATTAGCATAGCAGGTACACAGTCGTGGTGATTGGCACAAGCTGGACATGGCTGGTAAACATTAGGTGTGGCTTTAACCCTTTGGAGGTGGCTGTATCACATTGTACAGGGCTGGCAAATTATAGGAGGAGGCAAATATTTAGAGTTGAGAGTCCTCAGTGGTTGATACCTTT
>VIAB01001683.1:84839-102060 GCA_009801035.1 Oophaga pumilio | reverse complement strand
CTCCAGTGATGCGCATGCTGCAGCCCAGTGTCTCCAGTGATGCGTATGCTGCAGCCCAGTGTATCTCCAGTGATATGTATATGCCGCAGCTCCATGAAAAGCAGTTACAAGTAGCAACATAATCCATACCACGTAACATCACACATCGCACCAAAGAGAAGCAGCTCCAGCCGTCACATTAGCAGAGATTTAATTCAGTGTTTGACCAAATATAGCAGAGTAATTTACAAGTTGATAGTTTTGTGCAGCCCCTGAAGGATGGAAGAAATATCTAAATGGCCCTTGGCAGAAAATAAGGTTACAGACTTTGATAATGACTGTATAAGGAATAAAATGTGTCTTGCACAATGGGGACTACGACTGACACTATAGAGACTAAAACGAGTCTTATGAAGCGTGTGGCTTCTCGGATAGTGGCCCGCTGGGGATTATTGTACTTTCTGCCTTAAGCCTCAGCATGTTAAGAAATGAGCGAAACAATTTGCAGGACGCTGATGCAGCGGCCAGGTCCGTATTCTGTGACTGCAGGATGGGAGCCCCGCGAATCGCCTACTGCCTGCTGGCATCCCCGGCGCCACTTTAGATTTTCTGGTCTGGCGCAACATCATGTGAGCAGAACGCTACAACATTAGGGTTGCACCAAGCCGGCTGATCTAAAAAGGATCTGGAGATGCCGGCAGGTAGGATGCAATTTGCAGGGCTCCCGTCCGGCACCTACAGAATACAGACCTGTCGATGGACCCGCTCTCTGTGCACCAATTCCAGGAATTCTTTACACTTTTTTACTAGTTATAAAAACATTCAGAGAACCCTGGCGTCAGCTAACACGGCGATCCCTGGGTCTTTTCTGCGTCTTTACCCGTGGTTGACGCCCATATAACCACATAACAGGGTACAAACGTTGACAGAGGACGTTATGGGGCCATAACAATCATTGTCCATATTTAATTAGCGTACTGAAAATTTACTGAACTAATGAGATCCGTGAATTGTAGGAAAAATAAACAGGAGCGAGGAAGAGTAACTTGTGAACTGTGGTGCTTTTCGTTCCAGACATCGTTTTCACCTCCCACCATCGATGAGAGCCCCCGCTAATGTCCTCAGTCGAGGATTCGGACCGTTATACAATGGATAAAGAGCCACTCACGTAACTCGCTTTACAGCAAAATTATTATTAGTGTAAACTGAAGAATTTACCGCAATATTCCCCATTATACTGGAGGTCATTGCCAGGAATACGTCTCGTTAGTGCAGCAACCGCCTGCGTCTAACATAGAGAAAGCCTTTACCCAGGGACGCAGAGCATGCATTTACAGGAGGACTCACAGAGGGACGGCACAATGCAGAGACCCAAGAAAAGATGCTCCAGAATGACTTCATAAGAGTTATTTGTATCGTCGTGTGCTCAGCAAAAAAATAAACAAAAATAATGCTCAAAACTAAAAGTTATATTACATTTGCTATGAAAGTGATCCCAGGGTCGGCATTGGGCCGTTTCTGTTATTCGCTCTGGTAATCAGAGCAGCACATTTACTTGCAGTCCCCCTCGTAATAAATCAAGTGCTGAAGCGCATCCTGCTAAAGTGACACACTGGACTCCACTATAGCAACGTGCACAACTCTGCTACATCATTATGTTTAGCACTCCGTGTAAAGTATGGATTCACAGATTGTACTGCCTCTCTATCATCTAATGTAAATTATGGTACAGATAGTATCATCTACCTGGCTCTCCATGTAAATGTTGTAGGTACAGATAGTACTGCTTCCCTGTTTCTGTCTGAAAATGTCATTGGTACAGAAAGTACAGGCGTAAAGAACTGCCCATGCCTATCTGTACATAATAGAGGTACAGACAGTACTGCCTCCCTGTCTCTGCCTGTAAATTATTTAGGTACAGTTGGTACTGCCTGCCTGTCTTTGCCTGAAAGTAACGTTGGTAAAGACAGTACTAACTCCCGTCTCTCCCTATTATGTACTGTACAGTAGGTAGCTAGTACCGCCTGTCTGTACTGTAGGTAGATAGTACTGCCTCCCTGTAAATTATGTACTGAAGGTGCGTATAGTGCTGCCTCCTTGTCCCTGTCTGTAAATAGTGAAGGTGCAGACAGCACTGCCTCCCTGTATCCCCCTGCAAAAGATTTAGGTACGGTTAGTGCTGTTTTACAGTAAATTATGTAGGTGCAGATAGTACTGCCTCCCTGTCTCTGTGAATATTGGAGGTACAAACAATACTGCTTCCATATTAATGATGTACAGTTGATATATACTACTGCCTCCCTGTAACGTAGGTACAGATAGTGCTGCCTCCCTGTCACTCCCTATGTGTCTACCTGTACATAATGGAGGCACAGATAGTGCTGCCTCCCTGTCACTCCTTGTTTGTCTACCTGTACATAAGGAGGCACAGATAGTGCTGCCTCTCTGTCACTCTTTATGTATGAGCTCTGGCCTAGTTCCCATGTTTTGTTTTTTTACGTTTTATTTTGGCACCCGCCATGTTTGTATATTTCATCTACTGTTGCTGTTTACCAGGTGTAATGATTTTTCACTCATCCATCTTCTTCTTACCCATCTATCACTCTGTCACGCTGGAGGCATCTGCCGCGTACACACTGACCTATGAGGACGCCGTCTTGTAGAAACATTAGCCGTACAAAACCAGCGAGATTTTGTGAAAGGCATAATTTATCTTAAAGTAACAATAAGTGACATGTTCGGAGGCGCAAACTCTTCCCCGTACAGAATCCCATTCAAATCAACGACAGGACGGCATACGCACGGCGTGAAATCAGAATCCATGAAAGCATATCCTTAGAGTGAGAAAAACTACGTGCCTAGCGGTAAAGATAAAAGGCTTGAAGAGATGTGTCCACCATGCCTGTTTTGTGGTTCTTAGCGCTTTACTTGGCCACCACTCCATTCTAAGAGGCCACGTCAAAGCCACATTGTGGTGGGATCCGAGTAGTCAGACCCCAAATGCTCCGCAAGTTATCATCTATCCTGTGAATAGGTGGTAACTTGCCGAGGGACTCATCTGTCAATTTGTATCACTTTTTTCGATTGATAAAGTTGAAATACAATGTTGGAAGCAAGATGTCTGAAGACGCCGATTGTGGTGGGACCAGCTGACCTTATAATGTGTAGAAGATTCTCCTGACCCTCTACCAGCAGATGATTTCACAGAGAGAAGGGTCGGGCCGTTGGAAAATCAGCACCCATTCTTTTTTCTTTTTTACAGAAGATAACTTTTTGGCAGTAACTTTTATCCACTCTCCCTGTTGAGAACACATGAATATTCACCCGCCAGTTACGTGAGGTGTATAGGGGGCGTCAGGACAGGTATCTCTTGTGTATGGCCAGCTTCAATGAAAAGTTTTCAAACAAACTTTGCAAAAATCAACAGTAGAGGCAGATGTAAGAAACTTGGTAATGTATCTCATCAGAGAAATAGGTTTTTTTTTCACTTATGAGCCACTTCTTTCCCTTCCCCTCCTCTTGAACTCATCATTCACTCTGAAAAGAAACAAACAACTCAAATCCGTCTTGCTTAAGAGACAGACTGCCAGCACAATGAGGTGTCAGGTTATACCTCCTCTTATATCCATTGGGGGAAGGGGGGTGGGAAGGGGACGAGGAGAGTGAAGAACCAGGCAGGAGTCTGTGAATCCAGCTCTTGCTCCCAAAGCTGGATTCACATCTACACTGCTCAGTACTACTTTATATTCTCTATACTGTGCTTCTGTCTGCGTACTAACTAAGGCATGAGGAGCAGGAATCCCTCATGCCTGTCTTGGGAAACATCATAGCAGCTAGTTTTCCACCACCAGCTCAGTAAATTGCAAATTAATAGATCCCGAAGAGAAGAAAACGGATGAAAATGCAAGATACAAGCCATATACCGGCTGGTTACTTGAAAGTATAGTTTCCCTGTCAGTTTCATGATACAAACTGGTGATAATTAAGCTGCAAATATCAAGATGGGATTTTGTGCTGGGAGAAATGGAGATCCTTCATTTGCAGTCTGGACACAGATAAATAATCTGCTAATTGTGCAGGACAGGAAGCAGATCCCCGGAATGATAACGGGGCGCACATTGTGTGTTCAGGCTCTAATCTTCCGATTAGCTGCTGGCATCTTATGTACCATGTTACATACCAGTCATGTTGTATAACCGTGCCTTATGGCGGCTCAAATCCGGTCTTGTGCAGATGTATCATTTCTTACGTAAGTTGTTTGCATATGAGGATTTCAGCTCCGGGAAGCTTTATTCACTTTGTAAGAGACTTTTTGCATTCTTAGCTGCTTTTGTTGACAAATATTCAGTAAGACGGGAAGCGAAACAAACACATAAGCCGCAGCTGCAGACGCGACCAATTCACTGCTCGATACAAAAGGAGAGGAAATAAATTAAGTGTAATCCTCTGCAAAGTATTCTGAGAAGGGAATATTCTCCTCTGCTGTAAGGATTTGTGGACGGGACGTTTGCTATTCTGCAGGTGAGGTCATTTACGGTCTGTCATTAGCGCAGAGCACCTGGGTCCAGAGCAATGGACGCCTGATGGAAAGTTACTGAAAGTAGCGGACGGAGAAGGTTATGAGAACACTTCATATAGTAAAGAGCATTTCTCACTCCGGTCAGAATAACTGCCAAAAATCCACCTCTCACTGCTGGTGTCTTCACTACACGTGCTGCATCCAATCCATGCACCAGGAGGGGCTGGATGAACAGTGGTGACGGTACCATACAAATGTGAGTGCAAATCTAGGAAAAGGTTATAGAAGATCAATTAAAACAAATCAGATAGTTCAAAAATAAATTGTTTTCCATATGTTAAAATGCACTAAATGTACAGAATAGCGCGGGCGTCACAGATAGTACTGCATCCCTGTCCTTTTCTGTAACTGATGGAAGAACAGATAGTACTGCCTCCTTGTCTCACCCTGTAAATATGCATGTACACATAGAAATGCCCCTTTATCCACCTATTACTGGAGGTACATAGTATTTACACTTCCTGAAAAAGACAGATACTCCTAGTACTGTCTTACTGTAAATGTACTGATAGTGCTACCACCTTGTCTCATACTGAAAATTATGTTGGTACAGATAGTACTACCGCCCTGTCTCATCAGTTCAAAATGATGAAGGTTCAGACAGAAATGGCTTCTTTTTCCCTAAAATTATGGCAGTTCAGGTTGTACTGTCCCTGCCTCTCTCTCTATATTTTAGAAGTACAGAGAGCACCACCAGCCCGTCCTTCCTAGTAATGGTGGGTGTACAGATAGTACTGACCTCCCGTGACTTTCAGTAATTGGTGGAGATACAGATAGTACTGCCTCTCTAACTCCTCCTGTAAATTATGAAGGTACAGACAGAATTGTTTATCTGCCTTTTCCTGTAAGTGACGGCGGCACAGATAGTACTGCCTCAATATATTGTAAATTATGGAGGCATAGGTCTACCTGTCTCTCTCAATAGATGATAAAGGATAATAAGAGGCATTAGGGCAGTTCTATTTGTAATCAATGGAGGTACGGATAGCACTATTCCCCTTAAATGCTGGAGGTACAGATAGTACTGCTTCCTGGTCTCGCTTTGTAAATGATAGAGATACAGATACTATCTACATGTCACTCCATGTAAGTCTAGATAATAATGCCCATTTCTGTAAATGGTGAAGGTTCAGATAGTGCCATTTCATTATAAACAGAACTGTGCATATGTCTACCTGCAAATAATGGAGGTACAGACCGTGCTGTCCTCCTGTCATTCCATAGAAATAATGGAGGCACAGATAGTACCACTTTCTTGTCTCTCTATTGACACTCTCCCTCTCTGCAGAAATTATGCAGGTACAGATATGCAGAATTCACAGCTGCATGGAGGTGGAGAATAGCCCAAGTTTAATGCAGGGGACATCAATCATCATACCTCTCTGTCCTGGGGGAAGCGCTTTACATACACTATCATCGCTGTCCCCATTGGGCTCACAATCCACATTCCCCATCATTCTTTGGAATGTGGGAGGAAACCGGAGAATCCGGAGGAAACTCACGCAAACACAGGGAGAACATACAAACTTCCTGCAGAAGTTGTCCTTGGTGGGATTTGAACCTAAGACCCCATTTGCTGCAAGGCTGCAGTGCTAACCACTGAGCCACCATGCTAACCACTGAGCCACTGTGCTAACCACTGAGCCGCCGTGCTGCATCACAAAGGGGGTGCCGCAGTGATCTTTATTATGGGGCCCCTCTGGGTTATAAGCCTCTTCACGCCCCTGTTGGTAAGCAATTATCCAGAACCATCTTCCTTGCCATCGTCCATCACATCCAGCTTTGAGATTTCCACTGACTTCAAGCCTCTGGGTAACTTTTTTTTTTTAATTTTAACTTATTGTGTTGTAAGTGTTTAACGTCCTTTGCCGAATCTCTGCTGTTGCTTGGCAACCCCCGGGACGAGGCGTACGCCGGAATCGTTTGGCTGATTAAAGTCTGTATTGCTAAAACGAATGCAGAGAATAACGTAGTAATAATAATAAGACGCCATCACCGGATAGGCCGCAGCGCAGCTAACCTTATACGATTACATCTCAATGTGAGGAGCGTCTTCCGTCTGCGATGGCTTCCACCTCGGGTGATAATCGTCCGTCCTTTGTATTTCTGTTATCGATCTGCTCTTGATAACAGCTCTCGCTCCATCATCACAGCCCAATAACAGTGACGATTGTTTGTTGTCCATCAAGACCCTTTCCGAGCTTCATAGATGAGTTGACAGCTGTCAGATTACTCCGCTACTGGAAAGCATCCATTATAGCCGCAGGAGGTGAACAAGCAGGGGGCGAAGGGAACTAAGCGGAGGTTTGTTTTGCCATTTTGGTGTCAATATAGGTCATCTAGGGTTGGAAGATAAAAATCTATCCTGAGCCATCAAATGTAGCTGTGCTTGTAAAAATGCAGGAATGAACGCTACTAAGAAAAATTGGCAGAGGGAACCATTGATATTAACGCAACAAAAGGAATATCACGCCATCAGTCCATGGCTTTTTTAAAGTATTATCAGCATAACTTTCCCACTCAATTGAAACAGACACTGTATTTCTGTAAAAATATCCATGGTGCAATTTTTATCCTAACTGAACGAAGGTGAAGAGTGGTGGAAAATCGCAATCAATGGTATCCTCCGACAACAGAAAATTAACAGGTGATACGATAAACATTTGGTCTGCAAATATGGAAGCCAACACTGAAAATGTGCCCCAGATGAAGCCATAATTGGCGAAACATAAAATCGGGTGGTTTCAAGTCTAAAGTTTGGTTTTATGTTAAACATTCATTAAGAATCTCTTGAGAGTATAAAAAACATTCATACTGGAAAGTGGGAGGCTACAGTGTTTCACTCCGGGATCTAAAATAATTTATGTACCTGACTTCATCAAAAATTGTCCGGTTTCATAGAATCATAGAATGGTAGAGTTGGAAGGGACCTCCTGGGCCATCTGGTCCAACCCCCTGCTCAAAGCAGGATTCTCTAAATCATCCCAGACAGATGTCTGTCCAGCCTCTGCTTGAAGACTTCCATTGAAGGAGAATTTACCACCTCTCGTGGCAGCCTGTTCCACTCCTTGATCACCCTAACTGTCAAAAAGTTTTTTCTAATATCTAATCTGTGTCTCCTCCCATTCAGTTTCATCCCATTGCTTCTAGTCTTTCCTTGTGCAAATGAGAATAAAGATGATCCTTCTAAAATGTGACAGCCCTTGAGATATTTGTAGACAGCTATTAAGTCTCCTCTCAGTCTTCTTTTTTGCAAGCTAAACATTCCCAAATCCTGCAACCGTTCCTCATAGGACATGGTTTGCAGACCGGTCACCATTCTGGTGGCTCTTCTCTGAACTTGCTCCAGTTTGTTGATGTCTTTTTTAAAATGTGGTGCCCAAAACTGGACACAGTATTCCAGATGAGGTCTGACCAAAGAGGAGTAGAGGGCAATAATGACCTCACGTGATCTAGACTGTATGCTTCTGTTGATACATCCTAGAATTGTATTTGCCTTTTTTGCTGCTGCATCACACTGTTGACTCATGTTCAGTCTGTGATCAATTAGTATACCCAAGTCTTTTTCACATGTGCTGTTACTTAGCCCTATTTCTCCCATTTTGTATATGCTTTTTTCATTTCTATTGCCCAGATGTAGTACTTTGCATTTTTCCCTGTTAAAAACCATACTGTTAGTTGCTGCCCACTGCTCCAGTTTATTTATATCTTTTTGAATCTTCTCTCTCTCTTCTCTAGTATTAGCTACCCCTCCTAGCTTTGTGTCATCAGCAAATTTGATCAGTTTACCCTCAATTCCTTCATCTAAATCATTGATAAAGATGTTGAACAATACAGGGCCCAAAACAGAGCCTTGTGGTACCCCACTTGAGACATTCTTCCAGCTGGATGTGCAGCCATTTACGACCACTCTTTGAGTCCGATCACTAAGCCAGTTATGAATCCACCTAACAGTTGCCTTGTCCATTCCATACTTAGTCATTTTTTCAATAAGGATTGTGTGAGATACTTTGTCAAATGCTTTGCTGAAGTCAAGATATACTATATCTACAGCATTTCCCTGATCCACCCAGTCAGTGATTCTGTCATAGAAGGAAATTAAGTTAGTCTGACATGACTTATTAGTTACAAACCCATGCTGACTCTGTTTAATCACTTCATTCTTATGCAGGTACTTACATACATGTTCTTTAATAATTTGTTCAAAGATCTTTCCTGGTATAGAAGTCAGACTCACCGGCCTGTAGTTCCCTGGGTCCACCTTCTTCCCCTTTTTGAAGATAGGAACAACATTTGCTCTTCTCCAGTCTTCTGGGACTTCACCTGTTCTCCAAGAATTTTCAAAGATTATGGACAGTGGTTCAAGAATTTCTTCTGCTATCTCCTTCAGTATTCTGGGGTGTAATTCATCTGGGCCTGGAGACTTGAATTCATTTAGGTTAGCTAAGTGTTTCCTCACTGTCTTTCTGTTTATAGATATCCTGGATTCTTCTATTCCTATAATAGGACAGTAAAGATCAGTTGATGTTACATTTCCTTTCTGAGAGAAAACAGATGCAAAATAGGAATTTAAAAGTTCAGCCTTCTCAACATCCTTTCTTACCATTTCATCATTTTCATCCTGTAAAAATCCTATAGCATCTTTGACTTTTCTTTTACTTTTGATGTATCCCCAAAATCCTTTTTTGTTGCTTTTGACATCTCTTGCAAGCCTTAATTCATTGTCAGCTTTAGATAATCTGATTTGTGCCCTGCAGGTTCTGCAGATGGCATTATATTCTTCTTTAGATATGCCTCCCTCTTTCCATTTGATAAACATTTCTTTCTTCCTTTTTAGCATGTGTTTAAGTTCTGTGTTCATCCATCCTGGTTTCCTTAAATGCTTCCCATTCTTCCCTCTTTTTGGAATTGTTTTGAATATTACAGGGTTTTTTGGTCTGCATTGAATAGCCTATAAATCTACCTACGCCAATAAGATGCTCTCCACCAGGAGAAACGTTGGCCCCTCAGTCAGAGGCCCCTCACCTAGCCAAACCAGTACTCTTGCTATGCAACCATCCCGAAACTTCTGTCTCCAAATTAAGTTTCTGCATTGGCTTCTAATACTAAATCCGGCAGCAAGGGCTTTTAAAGGGTCGATACTAACTTTGAGGTTCGCTACCTCCAAGAGATGGCGCTAGCGTTCCTGTGCTCCTCCTCGCTGAAGAGGCCGCTTACTTATTTCTGCACACGGTGTAACAGTTTACTATCCTGACATATCTGGGCCTTTAGAAGGACAATACACGTATATAAATGTCGCACTAACTAATGTTAATGAGATGACTCTTCTGACCCTGCTCTGTAATGGTAATGAGATGACTCTGCACTGACCTACTATCTAATGAGAATGAGAGGACTCTGCTGACCCTACTCTCAAGGGCTTGAGGGATCATAATGATTATTGTGGTTCTCCTGATGAAGTTAGTCCAACTTCGAAACACATCGAGAATAAACTGCATTTATCGGTCCTGCACAACATCCTCTGGATGCAGCAGAGATCACCACTCCAATCCTCCTAGCACTTGTTCGACACGGCAGGTTCTCCTGTCCTCACGGTGTCATTCTTTTGATTCCTCAATTGTGGGTTACACAACCCTAAAAAGGTGAGCAGTTACCGATTCCTTCAGCTTGTATATTGAATAAGCCCCTATTGCGCTTGGTGTCCTTCCATTTTTTTAGTTGACCCTCAAATGAGAATAAGATGACACGGATGAACCTGCTCTGCAATGACAATGAGATTACTCTGCACATCATACCCCAATCTATACAACAAAGTTGATATGTAAGATACAGAAGACTTCAGCCTGGCGTAGCTAGTGTCTCTCATTACTTTGAAATGGATATTTGAAGGGAATCTGTCAGAAGGTTTGCTATTTCTATGTAATATAAGCGCACCACGATGTAGTGGAAGAGAGTCTGATTCCAGCCATGTGTCCCTTCCTGGGATGTATTTTTCAGTTTTAATAGAATCAGTGTTTTATTAGCAGGAGATTATCACTTCGGAACTAGGTGTCTTGTGTCTCCTGGTCCAGCCACGCCCCTAGCATTGATTAACAGTGTGCATAGAAAGCTGCAAATCAGTGATGTGCGCGGAGTTATAGAGGGCTTAGCATTCAGAGCTATGCTGTGATTCGATCACAGCTGTTGCACCCAGTAAACTAAGTGATATATCACCAGAATCAGGGTCTCTGCCTCTATAATAATGATGCTGACGGATTACATAACAAAAAACCTGCTGACAGATTTAGTTTTAAAAAATATATACATATAAAATTTAAAAATGCCACATAAAAAATAATTCTATATAGGTCTATCGCGAACACTTGATTTACATAAACTGTACTTCTGAGGTTTCGTTCCCTTTAAGACTGAAATAAATATGTCAGCACCAAATCAAGATCACTTGTTAACAAGAGCACTTTGGATTATTTTCTGGACAGTTCCCATGACAGGGATGATATTTTTTCCTCGCTCATTGTATTGTGCAGCTGAGTACGCTGGCACTTTCCAGGCTGAGGGCCGCGCTGACTGCAATATTTGATGATGTGTCCATTAATGAGCACTCAGGAAGGACGGCAGGATTACTAACGCTCCCTGCCACACACAGCTGCTTGGTGTGCAGTAATGAAGAGGATCCCGGGAAACGCTGCGAAAACCGAGCAACTTTTCTATTATCAGACAGTTTGCCATAGAAGACGCAAAGCTGATAAATGGATGAACGGAGAAAATCTATAACCATAACGGAACGCCATCAGCAGATGAGTCTCCGAGTCTCGCAAGATCCATTCATATCCTCTCCGAGGAAACTCTCGAAACACAAGTAACACATTTCTCCACCGCTTGTCCACAATTCAATTTAGACACAAACCTCTCGACCGGAAACAAGAGTCTTGGGTGAACACAAAAAAAAAAAAAAAAAAAAAATCATAACTCGCTTTTATTCTGTTTGTTTCCACTACATAAAATGTTTTTGAATAATCCAATTGGGACAAAGGAGATTTAAATCAGACGCGACCGTGAAGTTCTTGACTTTTACATTTCTTGAAAACATTAAAAAAAAGCAATTTTTAATTCCATTTTCTAATTTTATGCTTTTTTTTTCTGGGCCAAAAAAAAAAAAAAAAATTTTTTTGAATAAAAGGTCACTTGTCCGGGAGTTCCAGTTATTAAGTCTGCACATTTATCACAAAAGTGTTTTCACCAAACTCAAAGGTCAAGCCATTAGAAAATGAAATGATCAGGGACGGAAAAGGTCATGAAAAATCCTCCGGTTATGCTATGCCGCTGACGAGAATAATTTTTTAGAATTTTGTGGTGTCCCATTTCTCTAGGCCGCCTTGTAACAAGATGAATTTTCTCTGCTGACCTTCGTTACCTTCTGGTCATAACGATCTCTGCTCCATATTTGATCTACACCATTGGAGGATGAAATCTTCCATAAAATTAGAATTAAAAATCTAAATTTCAAGAAAAATAAACATTTTACTTTTCTTTAAAAATTGTTTCACATCGACAAAGATTGTTTCTTTGGAAAAGGGATCTCCAACTATTAGGCAAATCAAAGAATAGTAACAAGCAGTGTCTCCGAATCTGGAGAGCCCGGGGCATCCATGCAATCCACGGATAACCATATGGTTTAGGTTCCTCCGTGGCAAGTTTTGGTTTATCGGCATACTTTTTTTTTTTTCATTTTTATCTCCCAAGAACCTTCACTTTTTTATTCTAAGTCGATGCAAGATTGGTGTGACGTTGATGTTTTTAATTACTTTAATACATGCACCACATAGTGTATTGGAAAGTAAATTATTTATAACAGTCTTAGGCCTCTTTCACACTTCAGTCGTGCGACGTCAGTCAAAATCCGCCAAAGTGTGAAAAAAACAGATCTGCCCTTTTTTGGGGGCGGATCCGTTTTTTCCTATTGACTTGCATTAGTGACGGATTTTGACGGATGGTCGTCCGTTTGATCCGTCAAATGACGGATCCGTCAGAATTTTGGCGCCCGTCTTTTTTTGAAAACGTACAATGCAACGTTTTATATGTGCGTCGAAATGGCGGACTATGACGGATCCGCCGCGTCCGCCGTTTTGTATAATGGACGCCTATGGGTGGCGGATCCGTCCTCATCCGTTTTTGGCGGAATCCGCCAGCAGATCCGTTGTTCCCTGCAGAAAGAGCTGAAAATCCATTCTGGAATCTCTCTCTCTAAAATCGGATCCGTTGCATCCGTTTTTGCACTTTTGCTGCGGATCCGTTCTTTTCACCCTTTGGCGGATTTTAACTGACGCTGAACGATTAAAGTGTGAAAGAGGCCTTAGGGGAATGATGCATCAAAGAAAAAAAACCCTGGCAGAATTCATGTTCTTTAGTCACCTCCAACCAAACAATTTATTAGTATTTATTTTCCTCACTTATATAGCACCATTAATTCTCCAGCTCTTTACAGACGACATCATCACTGTCCCCATTGGGACTCACAATCTACATTCCCTATCAGAAAGTCGTTGAATTGTGGAAGAAAAGCGGAGAACCCAAAAGGAAACCCAAGCAAACATGGGGCGAAGATACAAATGCAATGGAAAGTAATTAAAATATATGTACGGTACCCTGAAATTGTACCAATAAAAGTGTCCACTCACCATGCAAAAAATCAAGCCCTATGGAGAATTTTTTTTTAAAAAAAGTTACAGGTTTGAGAAAATAAAGATACAAACAAATTATTTTTACCCAAATTCTGAATTTTTATGACCGATAAAGTTAAAAAAAAATAAAAATTCTACAAGTTTGGTGTCGCTGTAGTCATGCTGTCTTGCAGAATCATGTTACCAGGTCATGCCATAAAGACAAGGACAAATGGGGGGAATTGTGAGCTTTTTTGTCACCATTTCACGCCTTTGGAATTTTTCCCTATTTTACAGTACATTATATATAGAGTCATACGTCTCTTCCTGCGAGAAGAAAAAGTATTAGGGCTTGGAAAAAAAGAGAAAGAAAAAATAAAATTGCAAAAAAATTAAATGTTCTTCATCTTTTGTGACGGACCTGGATTTTGAGCCGGACTTTGAGTCATGATGTCACTTGTCGTGGCGGCTAATGTATCTCACGGCTCCTTATACAAATACGATCCTGTAATAGAGACTAGAAATGGAGCGAAGGTACAATCCCGACGTCTTCATAACTCAACAAATGAACCGGCTAAAACTTCAATTTTCCCCATTTCCAATTCACAGAATGTCTGGAGAAAAAAAAATGTGAGCGCAATTCTGAAACAATACATGATCCGTTCAAAGGCAAGGGATAATTATAATCTACTCAATGCAATTTAGTTAACTACCTTAATGTAAAATGGAATGAGATATGCTTGTGTAATTCTGTAATTTCAGCCATAGATTGCCTAGCTATACAAACTGTATGATGAGACTCGGTGACATTCATATCCAGAGTGAGTTATAAGCCTCGAGACGAGCCTGGCCTCTCAAGAAACGGCACAAGGCGACCGTATGGCACAAAAAGAAGAGAAAACCGCCACATTTAGTCGCTCATTGTGCTTCCAAGACAATCGTCCGGGAGTTTCTTCTGCCTTCAGAGCCGTTAATATCGATTTAGGAAAGGCAAAGAATATTCCCAAGAGCGTGCTCCAAAAATGAAGTCATTCTGTCGTAACTGGGGATGTTCGCCGTACATACCCGTGTTCAAGACAAAAGGAAATTTTACGATAATGAGGGGACGGCAGCGATGAATGTCTAATAGAGGGAAAGAGGTTTTACTGTGGCTTAAATTACTGGATGACGGCAAAGATTTTTATTCGTCCTGGTCCATGTCAAGGGACGGGGGATGGAATTTGTAAGAAATATGGACGACGCTAACAGAGTCATCCGGGAACAGTTATGAAGGATAAGAGGACGGTAAACTCTGCGAAAGACAAGTAAAATATTCCCAGAAGCAGATTGATAAAAACTGTCAGCGGAGAATTCATGAGATGAGCAACGGATGCACAGGGCAAAAGATGGGGGGCACCAGAATGGTCTTCTTCCTCTATGAGCCACGTACACCCACAGACCACTTTTGAAGACATCTCTACTAGGTTGAAGTGCAGTTTCCGCGTGACAGATACACTGCACAAATCTTAGCAAGCTTTACATAGTAATATATGATTATGTTACCGTATGAATTGTTCCCAATAGCTGCAGACATGATCCAAATTCAGAATCAGATGAGGTCATTCGTACAGTAACACCAATGTAGAAAGTGTAGAAGTTGCCAGAATAGGCCAGCTCCTGAATCGGATCGTGCCCCATAATGCAATGTCATAGAACGTGCAAACAGCCAAAGAAAAGGAGCAAATAATATGGCACCTAAATATCAGGGTCCTATAGCACCTGAATGACACTTCCACACTACAACAATGGCAGTGCTATACTGTGCCACTACCATACTGCATTTCTGTAAAATACACCTACACTTTTTAGTAACATTTTTTAGAATAAGCCGTCCTGTGGGTACACATGAGGCATGACACTATTTATGGCCATTACATGACTTGTATCTTCCATTTTCACTAGTTTTCCCCCTTGCAGGCACAATCTTTCAATTTGAGGAGACCAGCTGCTAGGATGTCTCCCCCACACTGTAGACGCAGAGAGGGATTCCTGCTCTTCATTCCTTAGCACACAGAGAGAAGCAGCTGCATGGATGACCTTATACTATAGTACTAAGCAGTGTAGCTGTGAATCTAGCTCTGGAGTGAGATAAAACACTAAAGCTCAACAGAATCTGAAGGCGTCTCCTTTTGACTGATCTCTTACTCCTTCACTCTTTATAGAGTATAACAGAAGTATATCCTGGCACTTTACTTTACCGGCAGTCTGTCTTGCCTCCAGCAAGATGGAGTTGAGTTTTCTGGAGTGGATGATTCAGGAAACTGGGGAGGGGAAGAAGTGGGTCATAAGTGGAAAATTAATCAAACTTCTCTGCTAAGAAACTCTACAAAGTTTCTTCTATTAGCTTGTATAATTAAATTATGCAAGCTTTGTTTAAAGTGATACTGTATAGTTCTTATAGGAGGATTCCAGTTACTAAGAGATATCATCCATCCTCAGGAGAGGTGATCAGCTGCTGGGGGTCTGACTGCTGACACCTCCACTGATCACTGCTTCATTTAACCTTTATTGTACTACCAGAGTATACAGAGCTCGACTAGGATTCAGGTGTGTATAGGTGATAACTGGTAAATACCGGAAAGAGCCCTTTGAATGGAAGTGCCAAACAGTAGACCATAAAATTCATTATTGTCGTCATAATGTATCCAAATGATCAATAAAATAACCTAAATACTACCATACCGGGCTCAAACGGTGCTAACGCACAGAGTAAGGTTATTTGGGTAATAAGTTGACTTTGTAGCAGCTCTTTGAAGGCTAATCGGAAGCCTACACTGTACTGATGAGGAGCAAAAAATCAGAAACTGTGCTGACTCCAGTTTGGCAGATAAACCTAGTCTTCAGTACTGATGTAGAGTAAAAAGTCAGAAACTGTGCTGACTGCAAATCTCTTTAGTTTGGCTGATATCCCAGAGGGACAGGCGGAACAAGAGAATTCATCCTTGGGGAAGAGAGCCATTCTCCAGATTTGACACAAAAATTGGTCTTGGCCATGATGGGCTGTCAGTCGGTGCAGACGAGCTCTGAAAAGCATTTGCCGCATCAAGTCACAGATCCCTGAACATCATATGAGCACCGTGTCCTCTAGGACAGGATGGTCCTGACTCTTCACCAACTGGATGTCCAATGTCAGGAACACAAAAACTGAGAACAGGTAAAGCGGAAACACCTGCGTTGTCATCCATTTCAATTCCTCATCGACCGAATGTCACGGACGCGAGAAAGACTGAGTCCCGGAGAAGGACGTTGTTAAGATGGGGTATCGTTCTCTGTATCTTCTCCATGAAGCCGTCATTCATCTTAATCTGTCTGTCTAAACCAATCATTCATCTTAATCTGGGGAGAGCCCGCCGCTGACCTCTCTTTGCATAACCCTTGAGGAGCAATAAACCAGGCGCACTGCGGCGTCTCAGCTGTTTTCTAACATTTATTTTATTATTTAGGACATTTAATGGCTTCTGAAATTGATGGTTAATCAATATTTTGTCAAATATGAAGGCGCAGCCGGTCAATAATGCTTTCAGTGATTGTAGGCACATAACAATGAAATAAGCCGCTATCGATTCCAATCTGGAGATTCACCGTCAGGTATAATTATCCTGGCAGCATGCATGAGGGTAATGGAGTATTGTGTAGTGCAGAGGCTGATACCCGGGGGGGAATGAATGTGCGGAGTACGGACATGCGGCCTCTGGACAGTGACTTATTCTGAGATTCTAAGCACAGATTGTCTTCTTAAAGGGAATGTGACCATATTCTTTATGCTAATTTGGTCTAAGTTTCTGAGTGCAGTTTTATATTCTGTTCTCTTCACACAATTATTATACATTATTATTACATATACAAAGGTGACTGTGCAGGTAGGAGGAGATGAGCCTAAATATATCATATTGTGAATGTTGGATCCAGTGTTAGCTACTGTGTATGGAGGTGCTATCAGTCATTGTACAGGAGGAGGAGGTGA
>VIAB01001682.1:194676-205564 GCA_009801035.1 Oophaga pumilio | reverse complement strand
ATATTATTTGCATAATAATTTGGAACACAGTGTAGTTTGAAAAATCCAATAGCTCTCTCTTCTTATTAGAGCTGTATAGCGATAAGGGTTAGCTGCTGGTACTTGATCAATCACAGTGAGTTTTAATGACCTTGGGTCTTCATTGTGTGCTTATTTTCTTCCTAAACTTCACAAAGACCTCATAAACCCTCCTGGATGGCCTATCATCTCAGATATCGGCTCAATAACCAGCAATATTTCACATTATGTAGACTTGTTTCTACAAAAATAAGTTTTGAGCCTTGATTCTTACCTGAGTGACTCCGTCCATTTAATTGATCTTCTACTATCATTGCCTAATGTTCCAAACTGCTACCTACTGACCATGGATGTTCAGGCCCTTTATTCTAATATTCCACACGATCTAGGCCTTGAGGCGGTAGTTCAATTTTTGGCGAAGGATGACCAACTGCTCCCCACTCAAGTTGATTTTCTCAAAAAAGCAATAATGTTTGTTTAAGCAATAATGTGTTTTCTTTTGAGGGGGCTTATTTTCACCAGGTCAGGGGCTGTGCAATGGGGATGAGATTCGCCTCAAATTTGTATATGGGGGTCTTTGAGTCAGTCCTCATCGCGCAGTCCACTCTTGCGGCGGGTAGAATATCTCTTTACAGCCGCTTTATGACCTTTTCATTATTTGGACCGGCTCCGAATCGAAAGCCCTAAATTTTGTCCAATCTTTCAACAATAATGTTTGAAGCTTGAAATTCACAGCCAATATTTCCAATACAAGTATTCAATTCCTAGATTTAATGATTCAAGTTGATTCATATGGTCAATTTTCAACTTCCACTCACTTTAAAAGGGTTGACGTAAATAGTTATCTGAGTTTCAGCAGCGGCCATCTCCCCAATTGGATTTTGAATATCCCCTACGGCCAATATTGGAGAACTGTACGAAAGATAGTGATTTCCAGAAAGAACCTGTCATCCTAAAAAAACATTTTAAAAGCAAAGGGTATCCTAAAAAATTGGTCTCTGATGAATTCATAAAAGCTAGAGCTCTCACTCAAAATGATTGCTTTGAGCGAATTAAAAATAGGATGAGCAGACCTGATGATTCCTCTGATTTTATCAAATGGAGTTTCATCTCGACTTTTAACCAATCATATGGCACCATACGTAACCTTTTGAAAAAATATTAGTTTATTTTAAAAGCAGATCCAATTTAGTCAATGCATATCCCTGTGCAACCGAGAACTATTTTTAGAAAAAATCGCACCCTTTCCAACCTTGTTGCTCCCAGCAACACAACCCGCAGACCCTTAACCTCTTCCCACTCCGGGGCGCCTCTCAACCCGTGTTGTTTTTCATGTAAAACAACCAAATGTTTGTTCTGTGTGTCCATTAGCAAATTTTCGGTCACACACTACGGGCTCAAGTTTTAGTATTAAGTGCCATGTGACTTGTCAGTCCTGTTACATGGTATACCTGATCGAATGCGGCTGCAGGCTGCAATACGTCGGACGAACAATACAGACTATGCATGCAAGGATGAACAAACATCGCCAGAACATCCGTAATGGATATTTAATGCATAGTCTGTCAAAACATTTTCTCATAGCGCACAATAAAGACCCAAATTCATTAAAACTCACTGTGATTGATCAAGTACCAGCAGATACCCCTGATCGCTATACAGCTCTAATAAGAAGAGAGCTGTTGGATTTTCAAACTTGGCACCTTAGCACCAGAGGGGTTAAATCTTATTATCGAAAAAATACCTAATCAAAATATTTTATGCAAATATGTAGTTCTTTTTTACCCCTTGTTTTTATATGTATATTTTAATTGCATATCTTTTATTTATTTCTATTTATAATGTTGTATTCGTGATTATATGAGGCTTATTTCAACTGTGTTTTTTAATTGAACCAACCAAGTGTTTCCAATGATTGCACCTTGCTTGCTATTGGCTGTTGGTTCTTTTTATACTCCCCCTTTCCCCCATATCCTGTACATGCCACCTGATGAAGACAGAAGTTACGTGTCAAAACGTGTTGTGGAACTTAATAAACTAAAGAAATCTTCTAATCTTTCCTCCCTCTTCATGTCCTTTGCGCTCCCTTGTGACTAGGATATCCTGCACTATTGATCACATCCTCTTCTGAGGCACCTGGCTGGAGCAGCATCGGACTGTTTTGCAATTGGCGCTCCCTGACCTGCCAGCTTGGCACTCCATCAGGTTGTCTTACCATTAAATCTTTAGGTGCTCCAAATGGTCTTCATAGGTCTTGGAGAAGACAATGACATCATCTAGGTACAAATAAACTGTCTGGAAGATCTTGTGTCCGAGGCAGCACTCCATCAACCTCTGGAACGTTCCTGGAGCGTTGCAAAGCCCGAACGGCATGCAGTTGAACTCTGAGAGGCCCATTGATGTTGCAAAGGCGGTGTTCTCTTTGTCTGCCTCTGCCACGGGAACCTGCCAATGCCCACTAGTGAGATCTAAGGTAGAGAAATAGTTAGCGGTTCTCAGTGCAGCTAGTGATTCCTCTATCCTAGGTAACGGATAGGCGTCTTTGTGGGTAATGCTGTTAATTTTTCTGTAGTCAACACACATCCTCATTGTACCATCTTTCTTTCTAACAATGACTATCAGAGCTGCCCAGGGGATACCACTGTCACCCCAGCCTCCTTCATCTCCCATAACATACTCTTGGCACATTGATAGTGAGCTGGGTGTACAGGCCGGTACCTCTCTTTAATGGGCGGATGATTTCCAGTGGGGATATGATGTTGGACCCCTTTTACCTGCCAAAAGTCTAAAGGGTGTTTGCTGAATACCCGTTCAAACTCTTGGAATACTCGGTAAACCCCATTCTTTTGGTGTGGAAGGGTGGAGTCAGTGCCTACGTGCAGCTGCTGACACCAATCCTCCAGCTGTTTTGCAAAGCCATTGTCCTCCACCTGGTTGGAAGAGACCAAGGGCTCTGCTGTCTGAATTGTGTTGTGATTGACAGTGAACAGCTTAGCAATGGTGGCATACCGAGGTAGTTTGGGCTCCTCCTCCTCACAATTTAAGATGCGTACTGGCACCCTCCCCTTGTAGACATTGACTACCCCTCTGGCTGTCAGGACAGTGGGCCTACTATCAGAGTACACTGGTTCTACCAGGGCTTGGTAATCTCTTCCCCTGAGGCCTATGGCTGCCTGACACCAAATTAACATTTAACTCCTTGGGAGTATTGCAATGGGGAATGAATCACTCACTCTGACACTGCCAACTTCTCCGCCAGATAGCTCTACCTGCTGTCTTTGCATCAGGGCCTTGATCTCCTTTTGCAGGACCCATTGCTCACTGGAACCAGCAGTTTCGGCTACCTGTTGCAACAAAACAATTACCTCGGCAAGACAATTTTCTATCACATTAGTACCTAAGGTCATCATTGAGTTACATTCTCGTTGATCAATGTCTACAATTATCAGACCTTGAAATTTTAATTTTACTTGCCCCACCTTAATGGTCACCTCCTTATACCCCACCTGAGTAAGATCAGAGTCAGCCCAATACCATTTGTAGAGAATATATGGCATAGTCGTCACCTGAGAGTCGGTGTCCAGTAAAGCGTTCATTGGGATGCCGTCAATCACAACTGGGAGGACCGGTTGTCCTCCGACGTACTTGGCTCACCAATTCTGTGGGCATGATCATCCTACTCCTGGAGGTTGGCCCTCTGCCTCAGGGGTTGATCATTTAAATGGCAGAATCTTGCGATGTGCCCCGCTTTACTGCAGCGGCGGGAAAATGGGTCGTCTGTCTTGGTCGTAGCGATCTTTGTCTCTCCCTCTGATCGGTGGAATCCTCTTCCTCCGTCGCCACGGGACGTCATTCGGACTTTAGGCCAACTCTATCTTCTCCTTCGGGGGCACTTGCATGGACTGCACGGTTTTGACTAGTGCAGCCACACTTTTGTTCAGCTCCTGAACCTGCAGACGTAGTTCTGTAGATGGATCATTATCCAGGGTCTGTGCATCGGCCTCAGCGGGGGGCCTAAGGGCAGGATGCCGCCTCCTGGTGGTATGTAATTTCTGGGCACCTAGGGGGCACTGGGCGGCTGACATATGATTCGTGCAGCACCCGGATAGCCCTATCTTTAATTTCTGCAAAGTTCAGGTCAGGGTTTTGTAGGGTCATGATGCGCAGCTGTGTCCTGTGGGTGCAAGACTGGAGTCCCTCAATAAATTGCTCCTTTAATTTCCTTTAACAATCTGTCTCCATGCTGCACGCTGTCTGGGTCAATCTGCTTTATGGCCCACAGTGCCTCCTGAAGGTTAAAAACATAGTCCCATATACTGTCCTGCACCCTTTGTTTGCTCACAAAGAACCTCATTTTTATTTCTGCTGCAGTGTGGGTGTCAAAGGTGCTTCTCAGCTTAGCCAGAACTTGCTTAACAGTCTCTTTATCAGTGTCCTGCCAGGACTTTACTTCTCTTTAAGCTGCTCCAGTTAACTGTCCAATGAGAATGCTTACTTTTTGGCTTTCAGACAGGGGGTACACATCAAATAAACTGCACAGTCTCTCCTTGAAATTGCTCAGGGTATGCAACCACCCTGAGTATTGCGGTAGCCAGGCTACTCCCGGTATATATGGCATTGATAGCGGCATTATAGGGACTGCAGTGGTGGTCGCCAGATCTTGCTGCGGTCTGGGGGCTGTGGCTGCACCTGCCTCTGAATCTTGCGGCACCATGGGGGCTGCAGCGGTGTCCGCCGCTATATCTTCTCCTGCGTTAGACATTTTCTTCCCCCATAGTTAATCTTAGCAAGGCTCTGAATTTCCACTGGCTTACCAGGCTGTGGCTCCGTCGGCTGGATAAACGATGTGCGCTGGGATTCTAGGCCTCAGCTCCCTGTGCTCTGCCAGCTGCAGTCTCCACGCACAGCACTTCTCTTTTCACGCTCTCTTCCTGGCTCCGCCCTCGATGGCACGCCCCTTCTTCTCCTGCGCGCCTCAAGGCGCTATAATGGCAGCAATCACACAATTCAATACAGTCTATGGCACACAGTACCCGGCTATGCCGGGGTACGAATCCTATTCGTGACACTAAGTTGGAGCGCCCAACAGGGCAGTGAGGTACTCGGTACCGGGCCGCTTCTTAAAGGGGAAGTGTCACAGCAGCAGTGACCCGGTCCGTGGCCCTGGGCGTCCAGTAAAAGGGGATATTTACAAAAGATAACAGAGTTTGTAATAAAGTGTTTGTGACGCCACCTGTCGTTTCTGGTCAGAGGTGACCAGTGCTGCAGTGCAGATCCTCTGGGACTGGTGGGTATGCAGCAGAGTTGGTAAAGCTCTCCATCGGTGGAGCTAAGTCCCAGGGCAGATGTAATATAAGGTGGATGGTAAGGATGTAGTATTTGGCAAGGGATGTAGCAGTGTGGAGTGGGTGTTGCAGGAAGAACTTGAGAGGACACAGTCAGATGCAGTTTCCAAAGCTTTACTCACAGTTCTGTTGGCAGAGTGTCCAGGGCACTGGTTACAGGAGTGTTGTGAATGTGCTAGAAATGAATTCTGAGCAGAAGCTCCCTCTGGTGGTTACAAACAGTACTGAACTATCCAATGAAGATTGTGAAGATTGGCGATCAGGTGTTACTGACTGGTCTTATATAAGGGAGGTTCCCTCCCATCAGGGTTGCCGGTGATCAATTGTTCTGGTCTCATCTTTGATTCCTGTTCACTTTGTAGCTTGCTGTTTCGTGCCTGCATCTTCTGCTAACAGATAAGACATTTTCTTCTTTTAGTTTTTTGTGCTTGCTGTTTGCATTTTGTCCTGCACTTCTGTGGGGGTCTGCCGGGTCCCCTCCGGGGGCTTGTGCTCCTCTCAGTTTAGTTCAGCCACTGTTGTTTATTCATTTGCCTTTTCCAGTTTTTTCAGTGGCTGCTGTTTAGTTTTTGTTACACCAGAGAACTAATTTAGGTGGTAGAGATAGTGTGATCTCAGGTGTTTTTGTAATTAGTAGAGTTGGTACTTTTCAGGGTTTTTTGGGATTGCAGTAAGTGTCCTTCCTATCCTTTTCTATTTAGGAAGTTTGGGCCCCAACGTTTGCTCATACTATTTTCTGTCTGTGTCTGTATTTCCTCTTGTCTAACCGCCATTACATGTTTGGGGGCTTTCTATGTTCTTTGAGGATCTGCTCCGGGGCAGATAGTTTTCCTCTTTCTGTCTTTAGGTGTAGTTAGCTTCTCAGGCTGTGACGAGGCGTCTAGGACCAACGTAGGTACGCTCCATGGCTGCCTTTAGTTGTAGTGGTTAGTCAGGGTACTGCAATCCCATAGATTCCAACCTCTCTGGTGTATTTCCTTTTTTGCTTGCTCTCCTCAGCTACCAAATCATAACACAGGAGGCTCTGGAGTCGGTCAGCCTGAAAGCAATTTGGGAATCTCCTCATTCAGGTGGGTTGTGAGGCCTCCTTTCTAGCGCTATTCTCTGAGGTACTTGCTGTTATAAACTGTTCAAGTTCCTCTCTCTGTCTGTTACTTAAGTAGAACTCCGCTCGCATGACAGGCAGCTGTAGCCTGCTTCAAGGACCGCTCCTCTCTGGCGTCTCCGGCTCACACGTGCTGCTGTGTCATCAAGTATCAGTTTGGACATAGGACTTGCTGCCTTCTGCCCTCCGGATTCTGCTGCTGGGGCTTTAGCACCTACTCAGCCTCGGACTCTGGGGTCCGGTGTCTGGCACTCAGGATTAGGGGTGAGCTCAGCTATAGCTCCTGTTCCCCAGCTCCTAGCCACACATCCTTCCTCAACCCTGCTCAGACACTAACTAACTCTAACTCCTCCCCAGCCAGAATGTTCCAGGGAAGCTCCCCTGAAATCAGTTGTTAGAGCTCCCCATTCTGGTCAGGAGTAGGAAAGGTGTTGTATGCTGTGTGTTACCTTTTAAGGGGATCATTCCTGGCTTCAAGGCATGACATCACTCCCCCCTGGAGGGAGGCAAGGTCACTGTGGCAACTGAACTCCTGGGGTGCCACATATACTCATAAAGGTCACCTAATAATAGTGTACTATGCTTTTAAATGTTAGGGTTTCCAAAGTATAATGCATGAATCTTGCTTGCTAATTACCTGGCAGAGTGCAACAGTGGGATCTCCTGTGGTCAGCCCGCCCTCCGCCTCTGCACCTTCAGTTCCTTGTAGGAGAACTCATGTCCTAGCCCTGTCATCCTCTCCTCTATGACCCTCAGGTTTGGTTACACTTTAGCTAACCAGTACGGATAATTTTGCGTTAGATCCCCTTGCAGGTGTTAGAATCTATTTCGTTTTGACCATCCGCCATCTTGTTGTGGTTTTCTGGCTGCCGGTCTTTTTCCCCTGGTGCTGGGTTTGTCTAAGGTCAGGTGATTGTATCACCCTTTATTACCCAGCACCTGCCTCCCAGTCCTTGCTGGACAACAGTGTTAATCCATTAGAGTTCTGGCTAGGAGCTTTGATAGCTTTCTGTGTTTGATATTGTGCAGTTCTGGGATCTCTAGTTCTGCCTGCTTTGTTTTTTGGTTTTCCTTTCATTTCTGCAGCTCCCTCTATTTTCCTACTAGGAGGCTACCTGTTTTTTGTTCCCAGTCCCTAGATTGTTCAGGGATACCCTCCCCCCTACCTTTAGGTCTTAGTTTGAGTTTAGCCTAGGAAACGTCGGTGGGTCTATTCACAAGGAATAGGTCACCCACTCCATCGTAGGGCTTCAGCCTAGTCCTAGTACAGGGTCAGCTTCTCCCCTTTCTGCCCTAGTCCTGAGTTGCAGTTCCGTTACAGCAGGTGTAAGAAGGAAGACCAGGCTGCGGGTACCTGTGCAATGCCGGGTCCAAAACTGCCGAAGGCTGCGTCCAGTATTGCAGGGGGAAAGGAAATGGGAACCAGACAGGACCCATGACCTGGAGAGAAGGGGCATGGTAAACAGGGGGATGAGAGAGAGGGTAACGCGGGAAAAGCCAGAGAGTTCCTGCTGGAGAAAGGGTAAACAGGGGGATGAGAGAGAATGTAGAGTGGGAAAAGCAAGAGAGTTCCCCTGGAGGAAGGAGAAGGCAGGGACCGACTGCGCTCTGTGAAGCAAGGTGAAGCGTGGAACAGAGATCCGGGAGGAGTTTAGTGAGGGCTCCTGAGTATCAGTGAGCATGCAGAAGGCGGACGAGCATCGAACGAAGCAGCACGGCGTGGGTGTACTGAGGAACGATCACCAGGAGCAGCATCGTGGAGTGTGTAACCAGCTATCGGCGGGTGCGCAGCAGAGCACACGTCGAGTAGAGACTTGCACAGAGCTCCACACTTCGGCTCTGCAGATTAATGGACTAGGGGCTCAATGGGCAGAACCGGTGACTGCCCGTTGCCGCCAGAAGTGGAACCGTGTGTTGGGCTGGGAAGCCTGAAGACGCAGTGTCAGCCTCCGCCAGCATTCCATCATCCATTGGTCCGCATGCCACTAAAAGACAGTGAAGTCACGATAAGTTGAATTTGATAGCAAGACTGTTGCGTTATATCACAATAACACTGTTTCCATCTGCTTGTCACCTTCCTGTTATCTCCGTTATTCCCCTGTTATCTCCCTGCAAGGAGTTTATTGCTGTAAATTAAACCGCACTCTTGTTAACCCTTGCTCTGCAATCCTGCATTACTGCATTCTCGTATCTGCTTACACCTGAAATAAAGAATCCTTATTCCACTTAGTTCTTGCTTTAGGCCCACTTTTCTGATATAAGGATTCCTCCTTCCACTTAGTCTTTGTTTTAGGCTTCCTTGCTTGAGTTAAGAAATATTTCTGCCACTTAGTCCTTGTTTCCTTCAGAATCTGCTATCCAATTATGGTCTCCCTTTCTTTGTGTGGCGCCCCTGAGGGTTCAGTCGCCACAGAGGTATTGCACCTCATCCAGAGGTGTGATACCCCACTCTCAGGTAAGGAGGGAGCACCACCAAGGACTCTAACACCTGCACCCAACACAGACTATAGCAGACGGGCACTCTCGACATACCCTAAGGGAGGATGGTCCGGGCTGGGTAGGAAAGAGTGTTGGGAGGCGGATGGAAAAAGTAGAAGGAGGGGAGTGAAGCTTAGAGAATGGGAACAAGACTAGAGAGTTAGTTAGTGTCAGGGGAGCTCAAGCTGTAGGAGCTTGTCCTCAGAGAAAGTTAGATTTAAGCAAGAAGAAGTAGGAAGCTTCCGGAAGGATAGAAGGGATCCTAGGGGCACGGATAGTGAGTATACCATCCGTGGGGCCCGATCCAACAGTGGAGGGACAAGGTCACAGTAGGGGTACCAGCCCCCTAGCCTAGTGGAGAACTTCAAAACTCAGCTAGCAAGCTGGAGGCAGGGACATCTTTAGGTGCCTCAGCTACGATCCACAGTTATCTTCTCCGAAAAGGTAGCCAAAAGGGAGCAAGGAGATGCAGAGTGGCCGTCATCCGACAAGGTCCGCAGCTACTGGCTTGGGACACTGACTGTGAGGTGTTGGACAGGAAGGAAAGGCAGAAAGTCAGCACAGTGAGACAACAGAGAAAGGAACATATTGAAGGAAGTCCTGGAAAGATGTATCCTGAACTACCTGGGAGTTTGCTGAGCCCCTCACCTGGAGGACACTGCACCAAGCGGGCATCTGTGCACACCAGAACTGTGAGTAAAGCTTTGGAAACTGCACCCAGCTGTGTCCTCTAATCATTCCTGGGTCACCCGTCCAACACTGCTACATCTACCAACATTACCATCTTCTACATTCTACATCTGCCCTGGGATTAAGCGCTGCCTGAGGAGAGCTATACCAACTCTGCTGCACCACCACCAGTCCCAGAGGATCTCCACTGCAGCACTGGTCACCTCTGAACACTTCATTACAAATTCTTTACTACGAAACTCTATTATCCCTTGTAAATATCCTCTTTTGCTGGA
The DNA here is from genome assembly GCA_009801035.1 of Oophaga pumilio. NCBI lineage: Eukaryota > Metazoa > Chordata > Amphibia > Anura > Dendrobatidae > Oophaga > Oophaga pumilio. The sequence goes on along the minus strand of VIAB01001682.1, from coordinate 195,653 downwards.
TGCCAAGGGCCATGGACTGGGTAACTGCCACTGTGACACTTCCCCTTTAAGAAGCGGCCCGGTGCCGAGAATTCCCCACTGTCCTGGCAACGAGACCTTAGATTCTTTCCCTTCTCAATACTCTTCCCTACCTGCCCAACAACAGGAACTAAGTTCCTTTTGCCCACGTAACTCTATCCACTATGAGTTGTCCCCAACAGTAAACCCTGTTAGCAGCTAACCAACTTTTACAGGTCATAAACCATAAAACAACAAACAAAACATGGCAATGCATTATATAATATAAAATCTTCAAGGAGGGTTGTTGGCAGCTTCTTCACTCCTCTACATTGTCATGTCTGCAAGGCATTATAGGGATGCCCTCCCGACCATGCCTAATGTCATGTGAGCCATACAATTTTCTACAGTGTATAAAATGGAAAGTGTGCATTTTTGAAAAAATTTTTCCAAAAATTTGACACAAATGCAATTTAAATTTGATTTCTTTTTTTTTACAGGGGACACATTTTACACTTTGTAATATTTCTCCATCAGATCCCTGTCTCTTTTTTCACAAAATTATAATTGAGAGGAGATGGGGGCCTTCAAGACAGACCAGCACAGCTTCTTCCTTTTAGCTGAGCTGTTCCAGCAAAGACAGCTGTGATAAGCCTATAAAAGCTTTCTCCCATTCCAAGTGCTTTTAGCGCAATCTTATTCTACATGGCCACTGTAAAAAACATTAGCTGTCATTATAGGGTTTAACCCCTTCCCGACCCATGATGCCTATGTCGGCGTCATGAAAACCAGTGGCATCCAGACCCATGACGCCGACGTAGGCGTCATGGTATAAATCATGTTCCTGCGGGTCGGGTGACCAGGGTCACTGAAAGGTCACCCGACTCGCAGTAAGAAGACCCTTTGTGCATCACCACAGTGGGGGTGGCTTATCCTCCACTTGGCTGCGATCGCTCTGATTGGCTGTTAAAAGTGAAACA
>VIAB01001682.1:120331-134730 GCA_009801035.1 Oophaga pumilio | reverse complement strand
TTAACGTGCAAACCACCCTTGGGGGTGAAGGGGTTAAGGTGTCACTCAAAGAACATTAATATTTGCTAGGGGGTAAGACTATGACAGACATAGAATTGGAGCTATCAGCAGGATGAGGTGCTTGTGTAGGTTGGGGGATGCTGGAAATGTGAAAAGTGACTCTGTAGATGAGTAATAGCTGGAAGAAGTCTTCATGGTGATCTGGGCAAGATGGAAAAGATGCAAAAGTGAAGAGCTCCAATCAGAAATAATGTGAACTGCGAGTCACTGTATATAAATGTGGTGTAATCACTTACACTTTATGCAGAACTGCTAGCTACTATATTGTCACTGTATGCTAACTACCTATATAGTCACTGTATGATGCTAATACTAATCCTGTTATTTGTCTATTGTTCATTATTCAGTAATAGTGTGTTTGCCTGCTAAGGCGCCCCCTATGCCCACTATTAGGGTGCACCTTTGTAGTAGCTATCTGGTTTGGGATTCCAGTCCAATGCGGAGCTAAGCCTCTGTATCTATCTGTTCGGCTTGTGCTGTATAGCATGCTGCCCACAGATTTCACACTTTCAAGTTATGGGAGAACCTTCATAGCAATGGAGGCTGTATACTGTTTTATGCATTATTCACCAAACCAAAAATTAAAACTAGTTATTCAGGTCTAGAGCAGATTTCCTTAATTATAAATGTCCTTAATGAAAATTTAAAAAACAGAAAGCGCACGGCAGTTGCAAATCTTCTTTGAGAATAGAGAAGTACTATTACTTACCACATACCAGTAAACTGAATGATCAAATCTACTGTTAAAACCTCAGTAATAACACTGATATATGTGTCACTGGCTATCACTTTGATGTCACCTGTGATAACCTCTCTTTTTGAAATTCCCCTAATTTCCAGTAAATATTGTCTTTGGCATCAGATGATTTAGAGTTTCAACAAAATAACATGCATAAGGATATTCAAAATGTGGATGCCAAGCCAAGGGAGTAGTCTACCAATAAAGCCAATGCTCCCACACTGTGTGGGCTGTGCTTGTTGTAGCCTATGTGTTAGCAAAGGTCTCTTTGTTAAACTGATAAAATATTTATGATATGGGAGTTGTCACTTTCGATTGGGGTAATACTTGGTACATCTTAGACAAACATTACACCATAGGGGAAGAATACATTAAGACACATCAAAAGTGTATGATATCTCTGAAATATTGGTGATGTGTTTCCACCTAGATAGCTTCTTACTTTGATGTGTATTCTAGCAGTGAGTGCACTTTGATCTTCATCGTTTCACTGTTAAGTAAAAAAAAATAAGCAAAAAAACCACATTATACATAAAGAAACAAAACCAATTTTCAGATTGCTGTTTCTCATATCTATCTATCTCCTATCTATAATAATAATAATTTTATTTCTATAGCGCCGACATATTCCGCAGCACTTTACATTATAGAGGGGACTTGTACAGACACTAGACCTTACAGCATAACAATAAACACATAGATCAACAGGTACCAAGAGAAATGAGGGCCCTGCTCGCTAGCTTACAATCTATGAGGAAAAAGGGGAGACACGAAAGGTGGATGGTAACAATTGCTTTCATTGTTCGGACCAGCCATAGTGTAAGAATAGGGTGTTCATGTAAGTCTGCATGAGCTGCTTATCGTCCTTAGTATGTAACAGTACAGACACAGAGGGCTATTAAATGCATAAAGCGGGTGAGAACATGATATGAGGAACCTGATTATGGTAAAAATTTTGAATGGGCAACACAGGGATAGTTAGGTTAATGCACTGAGGCGGTAGGCCAGTCTGAAGAAATGCGTTTTTAGTGCACGCTTAAAACTGTGGGTATTGGGGATTAATCGAATTAATCATGCTGAAGGATGTTGCAGGCAGCAGGTTCACACTCAGCACATGTGACAAACGTGACAGAGTCTGGAGATGCCGTGGAGAGCGATCTGCTGTCTGCAACATCCTTCAGCATGACCGGTTTGGAAGTGGGTCAGCAGTGGTGTGGGGTGGCATTTCTTTGGAGGGCCACACAGCCCTCCATGTGTTCGCCAGAGGTGTCCTGACTGCCATTAGGTACCGAGATGAGATCCTCAGACCCTTTGTGAGACCATATGCTGGTGGTGTTGGTCCTGGGTTCCTCCTAATGCAGGACAATGCCAAGCCTCATGTGGCTGGAATGTGTTAGCAGTTCCTGCAAGATGAAGGCATTGAAGCTATGGACTGGCCTGCCTGTTCCCCAGACATGAATCCGATTGAGCACATCTGGAACAACATGTCTCGCTCCATCCACCAACGTCACATTGCACCACAGACTGTCCAGGAGTTGACTGATGCTTTAGTCCAGGTCTGGGAGGAGATCCCTCAGGAGAACATCTGCAACCTCATCAGGAGCATGCCCAGGCGTTGTAGGGAGGTCATACAGGCACGTGGAGGCCCCACACAATACTGAGTATCATTTTGACTTGTTTCCACTTTAATTTTATCTTGTTTTGATTTTCATTTTGACTTGTTTCCACTTTCATTTTGGGGGTCTCTCCAAATCCAGGCCTCCATTGGTTCAAAAATTTGATTTCCATTAATGATTTTTGTGTGATTATGTTGACAGCACATTCAACTTGTACAGAACAAACTACTCAATGAGAATATTTCATTCATTTAGATCTAGGATGTGTTGAGTGTTCCCTTTATTTTTTTGAGCAGTGTATTATATTCTTTATAGATACCTACAGCTTATTGAATTCAGCGTCTGCATGGCTGACAGAACATTGTATTGACAGATTTAGCTTTCATTTGAAATCCAGGAAGTTATGAAATTGAGTCTGTGAATATTTTTGACATGTAATGGACCATTGGCAATTCTAGTCTATCATGTGTCGCATGAATGAGGCTTCCATTCTGAAATATTTCTTTTACTGAGGCTTTTTCAAGCTTGGAATGTGGCCAAAATCAAGGGAGTGTTTTTAAAAACAATAATACCACAATGTGTCATTGATATTAATGTGATTGATCTTAACTGCTTCTTTAGAGAAGATCAACAGTGAAGAATCAGTAATTACCTGTGTGCACACATTGGATGTTTACCATTTTAGGATTTGCTTTGATTTTAGGTGGTAACTGTTTGTTAATAAATAGGAATGTCTCTAAATAGTTTTGAGGCCACGCAAAAACAATAATTGTCGGTAATACGTCTTTCCAGGTTACAACATACACTTAAACTTCCAAGCTGTTTAGTCATCTATAATTACAATGTCTTTGTACTGATTTTTCTTCGCAGACAAGATGCATTTTACTTACACGTTTTATGTTCTAGCGGATTCTATGATGGACTGATTCATGTGAGTGTCCAGTATAACAACCTACGAATTCAAGGCTGGAATCATGGGAACAGACTTTACCTTTTGCCATGTTGCCTATTTTTTCACTTTGATTTTATGATAACTAATGTATGCAAATAAGCTGTTGCGTTTGGTAAGGAAATTTGAATTACACTAAAATTATTCAACATCAATCCAAAGACCCCAGACCATGACAAACATGTAAAAAAAAAATATATATATATATATACTCGCCTATCTCATTGGCCTAATCATTACCTTTGCTCCGGTCACGCCGTGAAGTCTTCAGTAGGCCATCTTCAGCATCATCCGCCAGTGGCGGACCGCCACTAGTCATCACATCTTCAGTGTTCTCTGCACTAACTAGGCCTTGATGTCACTACATTGTGGGACACATATCATGTGGTGTCATGACATCATGGCCTAGACAGGGCAGGAAATGCAGGAGATTCCGAGCATGGTAGACACTGAAGACACTGAGGATCAGGACAAATTGCTTCTATTGGAATAAATCCCGTACTGCATCATAGTATATGGATTTACCACATGGACAGATTGGAACAAAGTATTACTTTATCATGCCACCCATTTACTGGAGGTATACGACTTGATTATGCTATCCACTCATTCTGACGTAGATACTATGCCATTTCATTGATGTGGAAATCAAACTGTGATTCTCATTAGCACTGAGATACTGTTTTTATAAAATATTCTTGCAGTTTTGAATGAATATTTAGGATATAATGTTATCATTGATATATTTTGTTTACCATTAGGATTTACCATATGAATAGACTGGATTACTGTATTCTTATAAAGCCTTAGCTATCTGTTTATTTTTCCTTTTAGTCTTTCTGTAGCCTATAATCTGGTACCCCAATGCTTTGGACAGTTTTAATTGCTTTTAAATGTTTATGTACTGGTCTATGGACTTCTATATAAATAAGGTTGTACATTTTTAATTGGAAGTACAACCTTTATTTGAATGTTTTCTTTTGTCCCTGTTTCAGTCGCAAAATTTGTTTCTGGCAATTCTGAATTTTTTTTAAGAAATTCGAGGAAAACAACAAAAGAAAGATAGAAGACAAAACTCTAAGAGTATGTGTACATGATGTCTTTTGAACTTGGGTGAAATCAATAAGTTATAAACCAGCGCTGAGTCCCAGCCAATAGTAGGGATATCAATCTCTCAAAATGAATATAGAGAAAAGCAAAAAGAAAAAATATTAATATTCCCAAAATTAACCTTTATTGAATACCATTAAAAGGTGCTATATAGCCTGATAAACCTAATAAGCATAAACCAAACCAGACCCTTAAAAAGGTCCATAAATCCAAACAAAGGTGCTCAATATCAACAGTACACATACAAAAATGGATCAATCTCACCCGTTTATTGTAATGAAGATTTAGTAATGGTAAATAATTCAGGAGCTTGGGGGATGGGAAATGTGCAAAAGTCCCCTGCATTTTCTCCCATCCTGGCTAGGGAAGTACCTTATATGGTCCTTCCAATAATAAATATAAACCCAAAAAAACCACCCGACGCGTTTTATCCCACGTAAGCAGGAATCATCAGAGGAGTGTGTTATGCTTAGGTGCCTGAGGAGAAATAGCAAAAAACAGAAATACACCAGAGAGGCTGGAACCTATTGGATTGCAGTAACCTGAACTAACCACACAACTAGAGGTAGCCGTGGAGCGTTCCTACGTTGATCCTAGACGCCTCATCACAGCCTGAGAGATAACTACACCTAAAGGCAGAAAGATGAAAGCTATCTGCCCCGGGGAGATCCCCAAAGAAAATAGGAAGCCCCCAAACATGTAATGGCGGTTAGACAAGAAGAAAGCACGGACACAGACAGAAAATAGAATGAGCAAACGCTGGGGCCCAATCTGTCTAGACAGAAAAGTACAGGAAAGACTTCTGACTGCAATCCAAAAAAAACCCTAAAAAATACCAACACTTCTGATTGCAAAAAACCTGAGATCACACAATCTCCACCACCTAAATCAGATCTCTGGTGTAACAAAACCAAGCCGCAGCCACTGAAAAAACAGGAAAAAGCAAATGAACAAATAATAGTGGCTACAAATAAACTGAGAGGAGCACAGGCCCCAGGAGGGGACCCGGCTGAACTCCAAAAGAGCAGAAAACTATGCAAAAAGCAAGCACAAAAAGAAAAGCAAAAATATCTTATCTGAAAGCAGAATACGCAGGCAAGACTCCAGCAAACTTCCAAATGAACCAGGAACCACAATTGAGACAAGAACAATTGATCACCGGCAACCATCATGGGAGGGAACCTCCCTTATATCAGTCCAGTTAGTGATCCCAGATTGCCATTCCTCGCTGGAAGGTTCAGTACTATCTGTAACCACCAGAGGGAGCCTCTGCTCAGAAACCATCTCTAGCACATTCACAACAGGAGTGTATTTGCAAGTTGGGGGCTTCAAGAGGTTTCTATAAACAAAGGGGTACAAATTAGTTACAGTGTAGATTCCCATATTGACAGAAATCCCCACAGTGGCTATGCAGAGTCTTAATCAGTGTAAGGGTATGAAGGCAAAACCCAAGTTTTTTAAGCAAAAAAAACACGCTCCAGGATAAACTGATGTTTTTGCAGCATTTTTAAAATGCTACAAAGACACCAGTCATATTCTGTCTATCTTTTAGGGCTCCCCATAGACATGTTTAATAAATTTGTGGCGTCTTCAAACCAGAAGCCACCTGAAGGATGTTCTGGTCACTTCTTTTAATTGCTTCTTGAAATCTGAAGCAGTTAAAAGATGACCAAATATTAAATAAACATCATGTCGTTTTTACATAGAAATATGTCAAATAAATCTTTTTAGAACTTATTAACCCCTTAGTGACTGCCGATATGCCTTTTCATGGCGGCATTTAAGGGTACTTGTTTTGGGGGCTAGTGTTAGGGTTGGGGATGATGTTAGGGTTGGGGCTAAAGTTAGGGTTGGGCTAGGGTTAGGGCTAGGATTAAAGTTGGGGCTAGGGTTAGGGTTGGGGCTAGGGTTAGGGTTGTGTTTGGGTTACGGTTGTGTTGGGGTTACGGTTGTGGTGTTGGGGTTATGGTTGTGGTGTTGGGGTTAAGGTGGTGTTGGGGTTAGGGTTGTGGTTAGGGTTGTGTTGGGGTTATGGTTGTGGTTAGGATTAGGGTAAGGCGTGTGTCAAGGTTAGGGTTGGGGTTTCCACTGTTTAGGCACATCAGGGATCTCCAATTCCCGCCATTGATTTCAGCCAATTTTGAGTTCAAAAAGTCAAATGATGCTCCATCCCTTCTGAGCCCTGCCATGCGCCCAGACATTGGCTTTCACCCACATACGAGGTATCGGCGTACTTAGGAAAAATTGCACAACAAATTTTTTGGTCCTTTTTCTCCCAATACCCTTGTGAAAATAAGAAAGTCTGGGTCTAAAATAAATTTTTTTGTGAAAAAAGTTAAATGTTAATTTTTTCCTTCCACATTGCTTTAGTTCTCGTGATGCACCTGAAGGGTTAATTAACGTCTTGAATGTGGTTTTACACACCTTGAGGGGTGCAGTTTTTAGAATGGCTTCACTTTTCAGTATTTTCTGTCATATTGACCCCCCCAAAGTCATTTCATATGTGAGGTTTTGTAAATTTTGTTGGAAAAATGAGAAATCACTGGTCAACTTTTAACTCTTATAATGTCCTAACAAAATAAAATTGGTTCCAAAATTGTTCTGATGTAAAGTAGACGTGGGAAATGTTATTTCTTAACTATTTTGTGTGACACAAATTTGCCATCTTTTTCATAAATAAACGCAAGTTTACCGCTACCATGAAGTACAATACATCACGAAAAAACAATATCAATCAAAGGAATCCGTTGAAGCTTTCCAGAGCTAAAAATTGGCCTGGTTATTAAGGTCAAAATTGGCTCAGTCACTAAGGGGTTAAGTAGGTTTTAGAAGTGACCTGCGTAAAAAAAGATGTCATGTGCACATACCCTAAGTTAGACACCTAACATAGCATTAAAAAGCAGTCTTTTAGGCGGTCTTCTCAAAGAAGATGAGCAGTATGCTTTCTACAAGGTGGACCTGAGAATCTGTCACACGTTGTTTGGTTGGGATTAGGAGGTGGCCTTCTCAAATTGATGGTATTTTGGAGAGGGTTCAGTGTATATGACAGAGATTTTATATTCAGTATATTTCCTCTAATCCACTAGCTAAAAGCCTTTGTCAGTGCCTATATTAAATGATACGACTTTGGCTCACCCTCACAACAGTCAGCTTGTTTCTGGGGTTTTCTTCTATATTTAGGACCTCCTTATTAGCAGAGCTGATACAAAGATTCTGCAGGAATAATAAGCACTTTATTCCATCAACTGTTCATGTGATCCTATTACCCGAGGGATCATCTTACTATCTAGGGTCCCTTCGAATAAGATTTACTATATTTTTAGGATAAAAAGAAGAAGAAATCTTTCTGTCCTAAAAAAGCACAAACTCTTAGTGACTAAGCAGAAAGTTACGTATTGAAAACTGAAAATTCTGCTTTGGTTCCTACAAGTTCCTGACTGGGGTCAGTTGTATGAAATACCAAATACAGTAGTGGGAAGCTTCTTTTTTTCTGCTTTGATAAAGAAAATCTAGACACAGTCACACCCCGCTCTCTCATACAGTACATTTTATTGCATTACTTTTACCATAAATTCTGAATGCCAAAACAAAAATTAAAGTCATGCGGGTTTTAAGAGAAATTCCTCTTTTACTGCAGCCCTTCTGACACAACAGTGAAAAATTAATAGATTACAGTTTATGGACCATGATTCAGTAATAGCTACAACTTGTGTCAAAAACAGTCCGTGACGGTTACTGACAGAAAATGCATGCACACGTCATCAGAGCTTTAATATGCGCACTGGTCACAGAAAGGGAACAGATCGGATTCGTGCACATCTGTACATATATGGTTTCTGTTTACTGGAAGTGCGACAAATATCTGAGTCATTCAGTTGTGAAGTGAGTATGCAGGGTCTTACTGTGGAGGTATTTAGGGCTAATGGCCAGCATTAAATGACGCATCCAGATTAGTCATCATTACTACAGAGGGAATATCATTGCTTTTACGGAGGCCGAAACTAACTGCAAATCCAAATCATATTAGGCCCTCTGAGAAATTCAGTGGACACTTCATGCATGCTTCAAAGCTGTCTGAAAATTGGCGATCTCTGATGAGCGCTTTTCCATTTTACTATGCGAAAAGTGTGATTGACCATAGATAATATAATCACTAATCCATTGGCTTCGTTTTTTCCCTTCCATCTCAGTGTGCTGGGTTTTCTAGAGTGAGAGGTCTATATATGATTTTTGTTCTGGCTACTAGGTGTCTGGCTAGTAAGTGGTTGGCTCGACTGTCAATCCACATATATTGACGGGAATTTTTCATCAGGTTTTTGCTATTGAACCCCTTCACCATTTTCCGTTTTTTTAATTCCATTTTTTCCCCCTTCTTCCCTGGCCATAACTTTTTTATTTTTCCATCAATATGGCCATAAGAGGGCTTGTTTTTTGCAAGATGGCTTGTACTTTTGAGCAATACCATTGATTTTACCATATTGTGTACTGGAAAACGGGAAGAAAATTCCAAGTGTGGTGAAATTGCAAAAAAAAGTGCAATTCACAATTGTTTTTTTCTTTTTTTTTACAATGTTCACCGAATGCTAAAACTGACCTGACATTATGATTATCCAGGTCATTACGAGTTCGTAGATACCAAACATGTTCTTTTTTTATTTAAGTGGTGAAAAAAATCCAAATTTTGTTAAAAAAAATTGCCTCATTTTCCGATACCCGTAGCGTCTCCATTTTTCGCGATATTGGGTTGGGTGAGGGCTTATTTTCTGCGCTCCGATCTGACATCTTTATTGATACCAATTTTGCTTAGATGCGATAGTTTGATCGCCCGTTATTGCATTTTGACGCAATGTTGTGGTGACCAAAAAACACGCCATTTACCAATCAGATTAATTATTTTTATTTATTGATAGATTGGGCGATTCTGAACGTCAAAAAAGTTAAAATGCCAGAATTACGTTATTTTGGACACAGCAACATTGCATTAAAATGCAATAATGTGCGATCAAAAGATCATATCTGCACCAAAATGGTATCATTAAAAACGTCAGCTCGGCATACAAAAACTAAGCCCTCACCCAACCTGAGATCACGAAAAATGGAGGCGCTACAGTTATCGGAAAATGGCAACTTTTTTTAAGAAACTTGTGATTTTTTTTTCACCACTTATATAAAAAAGAACCTATACATCAGTTTTAGCATTTAATGAACATGGTAAGATAGGGAAACAAAAAACAATTGTAGAATTGCACTTTTTTTGCAATTTCCCCGGACTTTGAATTTTTTTCTTCTTTTCTAGTACACGATATGACAAAACCAATAGTGTTGTTCAAAAGTACAACTCGTCTTGCAAGAACCAAGCCCTCACATGGCCATATAGATGGAAAAATATAAAAGTTATGGCTCTGAAAAGAAGGGGAGCAAAAAACAGAAACTCAAAAATGGAGAAAACCAAGGTCGCAAAGGGTTTAGCTGCCGATATCGGAGTTTGACAGCGGCATTTCACATGTTTACAGTAGGGATGGGCGAACCTGAACTAGGTCCCGAAAACGTGTTTCCATGGGAAACCCGTGTTACAGTTCGGGTCCATGGCCTGTAAAAGCATAAAATTAATAATAAACATTATAATTACACTTACCTGTCCAGCGATGCGTCCTCCCGTCCCGCTGTCTCCCGGCTGCATCTGCTTCCAGGGTCGCTCATTAACTGCTGGCAGTATTCACTGCACTCGGCAGTCTTCGACTTTTTCCAGGAGTGTTTGTGTGGTGACGTCAGGGTTCACCCACGTTCATGGCTCGGGCCACAAACGGGGGTGAACCCTGACGTCACTGCACGAATACTGCCGACGCCTGACGAAAATTGCCGAGCCATGGACTGAATAACCCGGAAGTTAATGAGCGGCCCCCGGAAGTAGATGAGGCGGGGTCGCTGGACCAGTAAGTATAATTATAATGTTTATTATTAATTTTATGCTTTGTTTTACAGCTTCCCCCCATCCCATCCCTTATCTGTAAAGTCCAATCTCGGAGTTCGGACGCAAGTTTGCATCATCTCCCGCCCGAGCTCGAACTTAACAAAAAAACTCGGGCAAATCCGCCGATCCTGATCATCGGGGGTTCGCCCATCACTAACTAACAGCTGCGGGTGATAGGGGCACATGTCCTCTGATCACATCAGCTGTCATGTGCCGGAAAAGGTGTGGGCTCAGCACTGGAGCGAGCACCAAAGAGGGGGAGGGGACATCTGATGTAATAGCATGTCGGATATTGGGAAGGGATTAATCTGAGAGCAGCGTGATGTAGGGACAGGGACCCTGATTCCAGTGATGTATTATTACTGGGCTGTTTGTTGTAGTTTCAAGAAAATCACTGTTGCATCAGCAGGAAATTATCACTAGAGGGTTGATTGTCTAGTGCCATGTAATCCTCCTGCTCTGTGTAACTCAGCCCCCATCACTATTTGGCCAATTTCTGCCTATGCACCGTATACACAGAAAGCTGCTACTCAGTGATAAAGGTGGGGTTATACAGAGCTCAGAATTCAGAGAACTGATAAAGTTGCAGCAGATAAAACACTGATGTTATCAAAACTGCAGCAATCAGCCCAGTAAGTGATACATCGCTAGAATCTGGGTCTCTCCCTCTAAATTATGCTGTGCTCAGATTAAATAGCAAAAATCAGGTGACACATTCCTTTTAACTCAGATTACTCTTACATAGTATTTGAAATGGGTTTTCTAAACCAGACAGACTATTTTACACTGTCAACAGCTGATTTAGTCTTCGTTCAAATATCAGGTTTTTTCCTCAGACTCTTTTACCTTTTACGATGTTTACAAGTGTTTTAGTGTTTTAAGTCATGTTTAGTTTTTACCATCAGTTTTGCTCATATACAAAAAAAACACTAAGGGAAGCTCAAAAAACCTCCATCAGTCAAAAATGGACAGCACATGGATGTAAGTAGGATGGCGTCCTTGAGCTTTTCACAGAGTCATAGACTTGAAGGTGTGACTTTGATCTGTGTCTTGGACATATTTACTTTTTTTCTTTTTAAAACCTTGGTCCACAAAATAACACAGTGCAGTGGCAATCAGGGTAATGGTTTATGGGGTTGATGTCAGCTTTGTAATGTTGATTCAGAAGATCAGCGTGCACTCGTTCTGTTTTCTAGGTGCAGATGCAACGGGGTACATGACCCCAAATGTGTCAGTGTATGTGTCAATGCACTTATTCTTTGGACCTGTGGAATGAGGGGAAATGCGTAGCGGCAGGAGCGTACATTCTGCCAATTCCTGAGATAAGTGACAGCATTAAATTATGGTAGTTTTTTTTATCAACCATTTTTATGCAGGAATTACAGTGGGTACGGAAAGTATTCAGACCCCTTTCAATTTTTCACTCTTTGTTTCATTGCAGCCATTTGGTAAATTCAAAAAAGTTCATTTTTTTTCTCACAAATGTACACTCCACCCCATCTTGACTGAAAAAAACTGAAATGTAGAAATTTTTGCAAATTTATTACAAAACTTTTTTTGCATGTTTGGCCAAACACGCCAGGCCCGAACATCCATGGGTTCGCCCATCACTACTGAGACATCCATTTTTTTCCTATTAGACCTTATAAAAATTAAAAACTTGGGGCTAAAACAACATTTTAGCAGTAAAAATGTAAATATTCTTTCTTCACCGCCCAATGGTATAAATTTCTGTGAGGCACAAGTGGTGTCAACATGTTTCTGCTGTTCGGGTACCTCAGGGGCTCTGACAATGTGACATGGCACCCTCAAACCATTCCAGCAAAATCTGAACTCCAATATGGCACTTCTTCTCTTCTGAGCTTTGTACTGTGCCTCAAAAGTTGTTTTCGACCACATATGAGGTATCTGTGTACTCAGGGGAATTGCACAACAAACTATTGTTCTTTTTCTCCTGTTAATTTTGTAAAAATTAAAAAATTTGGGGCAAAAACAAAATTTTTGAAAAAAAATTTTTTTCATTTACATAGTTCAACATTGTAAATTCTTGTGAAAAGTATAATTTTGTGAAAAAAAGGTAGAATGTTTATTTTTTCCTTTCACATTGCATTAATTCTTTTGAAGCACTTGAAGGGTTAAAACACTTCTTGAATGTGGTTTTGAAGACTTTGAGTACAGTTTTTAGAATGGTGTCACTTTTGGCCCCCAAAGTCACTTCAAATGCGATGTGGTCCCTAAAAAAATGTTTTTTGTAAATTTTGTTGGAAAAATTAGAAATTGCTGATCAATATTTAACCCTTCTAACTTCCTAACAAAAAAATGTGTTAAAAATGATGCAGATGTAAAGCGGACATGTGGTAAATGTTATTAGTTAACTATTTTGTGTGACATAACTCTCTGATTTACGTGCATAAGAATTTAAGTTTGAAAATTCCAAAATTTTCAACATTTTTGACAAATTTGTGATATTTTCAACAATAAGTGTAAGTCATATTGAATAAATTTTACCACTATCATGAAGTACAGTATGTCGCAAGAAAACATTCTCAGAATCAGTGGGATCCGTTGAAGTTTTCCAGAGTTATGACCTCATAAATTGATACTGGTCAGAATGGTAAAATTTGGTTCGTCATAAAGGTGAAAACTGGCTTGGAGGTTGAAGGTGTTAAAAAGACCATCAAAGAAGATCTGAAAGACTGTGCTATGCCTATTACAGGAGACAGTGCTGAAGGAGGCGAAGTGCGACCTATTACTATGATCTAGTAATATCACAACTTAGTCCCATGGAAGTAAATGGGACTGAGTTGTAATGCCAGAAACAGCTACAACCAAAAGGTAACAGTGCCTGGTAAATAATCAAGGAGACTCGGTGTTCACTGGAGAGTCATGGCCCTTTCAATCAGTTGATCAGTTATCTAATATTAGAGAAATAAGGTTGATGCATACCTAGGGATAGGCTATCAGTTGCGTAGTCCTAGAAAGCCCCTTTAAAGTTGATCATAGGATAAAGAGCGGTGCATAAAGGCTTTCTCCCTTTGTGTGATGAAGTTAGATGTTTAGTGATCATGTACTTGAGTCCTCAGGCAGGTTTCCAATCATGTGTATGGATGAGAAGAAACATATGGGCAGTCTGTATTTACACTTCTTTGTTAGCAATCTTCTTTGAGAACAAGTGGAAAATGTTTCTTTTATACAGGTTCCAGGCAGTAAATTAGTAAAATGTGTATTTGGAACCCATTCATATACACAGATCTGCAGCCTATGTCTAAATTCAGGAAAGTCAGCAGATCAAGCAGTTATTACTCAGGAGGATTTCTAGATGCTTGGGAAATTTGTCAGCATTAATTTATTCCAAAAATCTGAATTAAGGATAAATTATGTAATGATGACCCTAAATATGTGTTGTCTGTCATATAGCTGAGAAATATTAAAGAAGTTATATAATAAGTGTGCATTCTAAATAACTTCATCACAACAACATGCTTGAAATTTTATGACCTTATTTTGGGAGCAAAACTACTTCATTCATATGATTTATTTGGTGAATCATGTAAAAAGGCTGAGTACTCTTAGTAACAAGTATGATCCAACCTTCCAACCATTCCTGTATGAATATGCAGAGGAGAGCCGTCCTTTTCTTGGGTAGGACCACTAGTATTCCATGGAATTCAGACATGCCACTGAGAAATCTATCTAATGCAACGTGGAAAGAGATAATAGTTTGGACTTTGTTTTTACCTTATTGTAAGTATAAAGATTTCTCACTCATTAAAAAATATAGTTTTTCTGTAGTTCTTTTATTGTAAAAATGAAAACATAGCAATCTACTATATCATTTAATTCTGTCTGTCTGTAAGGGAAATCCCGCATCGCTGATTGGTCGCTCCCGACCAGACGCGACCAATCAGCAACAGGCGCAGTCCGGCTGCGAATTGGTGCAGGATTTGAACCACG
>VIAB01001682.1:0-30102 GCA_009801035.1 Oophaga pumilio | reverse complement strand
CGGTTTGGGGAACCGGCTGCTTTTTGAACAACCGGTTCCATCGAGAACCGGCTGAATCCCACCCCTGCCCGCGGCTGCATGATTCGCGGCTGTTAGACCACCTGATCACATGCAGGGATTACCTGTTTGGTAGGGAGTCCCCATATGTGTTGAGACTGTCTAACAACCGCAGATCATGCAGCCACAGAGACTCGAACATAATATACACCCAGATGCTCAGATAACACCCAAGCATGCTCGGATAAGAAGTTTGGTCATCACTAATTCATACACATACAATAGCCATGATAAGGCCGGAGGACAATATCTATCCTGTCTATCCGCCAGAAAACCTAACAGGTACTGTGTCTCACCAATATGGACAAAAATATATATAGCCCAGATATACTAATAGGGTGTCCAAAAGCCTGATCCAGTATTACCCATAGTATCACTTATAAGGGCACCGGTATCAAGCAGCTCCAATAAACCATGAGAAACAGTATTATACCTGATAAGGGTGTATTAGTGGCGTGCTCAGGATGCCAAGTGCCAAGTGCGTCTGCCCTGACGCACGTTTTGGAAAACTCCTTCGTCAGGGGGCGTGGCTAGAACGGGAGATCAGGCGCTTTAAAACTCCCCAGACCGGAAGTCGACGATCGCAAAACCGGATGTGACGCATCCGGTATCATAGCAACGGAGAAAGTCGAGCCACGCCGACGTCATGCGGCAGGAAGCAATGGACTAACGCATCCATGGCAACCAGATGCTAAAGACGCCGGGAGCGGCGCAGCTCCCCCGGGTATGAACCACATGAGTTCTGTAATGCGATCGCAACAACCTAGATTTATAGTGTCTGAGCGAGACTTAGAAATAAAGTGCTGCATAAGATATATATAAGCTGTCAGCCATATTGACTTAAAAATAAAGTGCTGCATAGGATGTATATAAGCTGTCAGTCATATCGCATATTCAACATATGCCTGAAAGAAATGTGGTCATATCTAATTCGCTAATTAGTACCATGCCTACAAATATGTAACTTAGATGAAATTCGTAACCATAAGAACACAATATAAATAACAAATCAATAAAAAAACAATGCAAAAACAAAAAAACATTACTAGATAGGCAAATCACATGTAAATCCCACATGTATCGACCATGCAACGCATGCTTTGTAATCAGAACACATGTATAAATATGCGATCAGAATCACTATACAGAGTGAATGTGTACACACAAGAGCAACAATTACAAGAGCAAAAATGACCCAATGAGAATATAAAAATACAACACATTATAGAGGAATAAGACATCCAACGTTGAATATGTAATCAATATCTTCCCCATTACAGGTCTTCTATCTCGCAAAACGTCCAGACATAGATATATTCCATCAAAAAGGTCCAAGAAGAGAAGGTAAGTGGTTAAATAACAGCCTAAAAAATAAAAAAACAAATTAGAACCCATAAAAAGCCACCATAGTGGCACGAGAAACCACACTGAACCTAGGTACAGCAGGCAGGCAATCACAAAACCATCACAGGAATGAAGCGAAATTGAAATTCTCATTCAGACCACATGGATGGACCATATTTAAGGTCCAAATCCATCTGGACTCCAGTTGGGCCAGACGCTGTGAAGCATTCTCACCCCGTATATTTATATCCAAACAATCTATTCCTTTGACCCTTAGCAACCTACTATTACATTGGTGGTACATCTTAAAGTGCTTAGGTATAGTCTTAAGCATATTAGAATCAGTCTCTGTGGCTGCTGCTTTTATCCCCAACACGTGCTCCCTGATCCTGACCTTCAGTTGACGTGTAGTCAGTCCAACATAGATCAGGGAGCACGGACAGGTGGCATAATAAATCACGTTCCTTGTGGTACATGTAATATATTTGCCAATTTTGAATGTCCTTTTGTTAGCAGAATCTGAAAAGCAATCACTGCGATCAATGTTTACACAGGCCACTCACTGTCCACATTTAAAACAGCCTTTACGTTTACTGCCCATGTCCAAAAAGGTCTTCGGGGGATCAGACGTATAATGACTCCGGGTCAAATATCCCTTCAGATTTTTAGAGCGCCTATAGGTAATCATAGGTCTATCCGGAATAATTTTAGTGAGAATAGGGTCAGTCTTTAGAATAGGCCACGCTTTCATCATGAGCTTCCTAATGGTATCCAATTGGGCATGAAATGTAGTAATAAATCTAACCGAATCAGATTTCGGTGAGCTAATATCGGATTTATATAACAGAGAATTTCTCTGGCTATATTTTGCTCTATTGAAGGCTCTTTTAATACTCAGAAAAGCGTTTCTTTAATTCTCCTGCTTGTTTCTCATATTCAATATCCGATGAACAGATCCGGCGTAAACGCAGGAACTGGCCCACGGGAATTGCATTTATCATATGAGAGGGGTGGGAGGATGAAGCATGCAAAAGCATGTTCGTAGCCGTAGGCTTTCTGAAGATGCTAGTTTGAATCATATCATTAATATCTCTTCTCAGCGTCACGTCCAGGAAATTAATTTGGTTGCAATCATATTGGAAGGTCAATCTAATATTATGGTCGTTGTTGTTGAGTTGATGAAAGAATTGTTCCAGGGCAATAACAGAATCCTGCCAGATCAGCAGAATGTCATCTATGTACCGTGTCCAAATGGGGACGCGGTCCATAGGACACTGCTGATCTGACAGGAAGAGGTCCCTTTCCCACAGACCCAGGAACAGATTAGCATAGGAGGGCGCAAAGGCCGCTCCCATGGCTGTTCCCTGGGTCTGCAGGAAAAAGGACCCCTTAAAAACAAAAAAAATATGAGTCAAAGTAAATTCCAATAATTCCAATAGGAAAGCCCTCAAATTTGGAGAAATGCTAGAGGATTGCAGGAAAAAATTAACCGCACGTAGTCCATCACTGTGTTTGATACTAGTGTACAGCGATTCCACGTCCTCTGTAACCAGAATTGACCCCACCTCAAGAGAAAGTCCATCGACCCTACGCAGCAGCTGATTAGTATTCTTTAAAAAGGAGGGCAAAAACTCTACCAAAGGCTGCAACATAGAGTCGATACAAAGATTCACCTGCTCCAGGTAGTTCCCACAGCCCGAGACAATAGGTCTACCGGGGGGATTAAGCATGTTCTTATGGACCTTTGGAAGGAGGTAGAAAGTAGATATGGTGGGTTCACAGACCACCAATGCTGTCCCCAACTCTCTCGTAATGGTTCCATCTTCAATAGCCCTCGTCAGTATCTCCCTGAGTTGTCCATCAAAGGCAGACAAGGGGTTAAACGTCAACTTCTTATAGCATGTAGCATCATGTAATTGACGAAAGGCCGCTTTCTCATACAAAGTACTGGGCCAAAGGACTATATTGCCCCCCTTGTCCGCCGGTTTGATGACAACACCAGGGAGATCCTGCAGGGCCTTAAGGCGTATCCGTTCCTCCCTTGTTAGGTTGTCATGACCAATATAACGGGGAACTTTCATAATTTCATTAGATACCACCTTCACAAAAAGATCTATAATACTACAGCTGGACAAGGGAGGGAACCGCCTGGAGCGTGGGCGAATCGATGGGGGGAGCTTACCTCCTTCAGGAGTGTCATGTTCCTCTGCTAATTCCTCCAGCATTCTCAACGCAATTTGCTCTTCTTCTGTAGGAAAAAGATTAAAAACATCTTTATTAAAGAAGAAGCGTTTCAACAACAACGATCGTGCAAAGATATGTAGATCTTTTATAACCGAAAAGGTATCTAAACCAGCTACTGGTGAAAAGGATAAACCTTTACTTAATAATGAGTAATCTCCTCCAGTAAGAACATGTTTGCTCAGGTTGATTACCTTATTATCGGTTTGACCATTCTCATTTGATTGACCCTTCTGCCTTCTATAAGGGTGATAGTTTTGATTTCTCTGCCTCTTATTTCCTGAACGTGTCGCCATGGAATTAGAAGAGATATCGGATTGAGCGCTGAGCGATGAAATGGAAATATTTGAAGTGGAGCGCTGCATAAAATGAGTATTAGTGATTGATTTCTTCCAAAGATAAACGTTATTTGATTGGTAATCTCTCAGATCACGATTGAATTTAGAGGATTGTACTTCATTGATCCTTTTTACATTTTCATCTAAAGATTTATCCATTTTAACCTCATAGGACTGTAACCGTTCACTGGAGACACCAGTCCGTAATTCAGATAAAATCCCATCTATCTTTTTATCCAGATCCTCAATGGATTTTTTATTGAGGTCAATCAATAACTGCATCAGGACATTAGAACAAGCGTTGCATGCCTCCTCCCATTGCTTCACAAAAGTCTGATCTTCAACTGGAAAAGTGGGTAATACTCTAACCCTCAAGCCTCTGGGTATCATATTCCGTGTGATGTACTTCTCCAAAAAGGCACAATACCACCACAATTTTGTTCGTTTCGTGAGAAGTGATTGTATAGAATCAAATAATTCATCATATTTGCGATCGCCAACCTGCTGACCACTAGTGCTGCCATCACAGAACACCTGGTCAACTTGTCCTAGCCAAGATTCCTCCTTGGCCTTATAGTCCATAGTATCAGTAGCCACACCTGTGCAGAACACAGAACAAAGGTTAAAGTCATATAATAGACTAATGAAAAATAGCAAAAGCATCCTGTATTATTAAACCGTAGTAGGTTTTGCCATATAGGACCAGTAAAAATGGATCTATCGCAAAAAAACTGAGCGGGGATGGTGAAACCACGAAGAACACGACCACAGATCCAATATATAGAAAATTACAAAGCTTTATTTAACAATTGTGGACACAAGTGAATGCAAAAGGCAGCAAAACAGGTAAAATGTGGAAAAAAGTGCAACCATGGAAAGAAGCACTATAGCACTCACAGAACCTGAGCAAAAGATCAATCATGGTACAAAACATAACATAAGAGCTACATTAAAGGGAGACAAACAGAAAACCTGTAGGTAAGAATAGTAACAATTATATGCATAATTACACATATGAATAAATATCACAAAGGATTATAATAAAATATGCAAAGATGATTTATATACAAATAGCAGAATACCAGGACAGGGCAATATCTATCCTGTCTATCCGCCAGAAAACCTAACAGGTACTGTGTCTCACCAATATGGACAAAAATATATATAGCCCAGATATACTAATAGGGTGTCCAAAAGCCTGATCCAGTATTACCCATAGTATCACTTATAAGGGCACCGGTATCAAGCAGCTCCAATAAACCATGAGAAACCAAGCCTACAGTATTATACCTGATAAGGGTGTATTAGTGGCGTGCTCAGGATGCCAAGTGCTATATGGCAAAACCTACTACGGTTTAATAATACAGGATGCTTTTGCTATTTTTCATTAGTCTATTATATGTTCTATTCTAGGTGCGGGTCTTTTAGAGGTTTTGATTTCGGTCTTAGTTGCTTCAAAGTTAAACGGTCATGAGGTGTTTGCTATCTAATCTGAGAGGAGTATAATATAGGCGCAGAGACCCTGATTCTAGCAATATAAGACTTACTGGGCTGCTTAGTTTAGTTTTTATATAATCACTTATTATCAGCAAGAGATTATCACTAGAGGACTACGCGCCCTGCTGCTTGGTTGTCCAACCACACCCCCTCCACTCATTGGCAGCTTTCTGCCTAGGCACAGTGTATACAGAAAGCTGCCAATCAGTGGTGTGGGTGGGGTTATACACAGCTCAGCATTCTGACCACTGCAAAACCAAGTAACGTAAATGACACATTGTTGGAATCAGGGCCTTTGCCCCTACATCTCATATCAGGTAGGAAAAGCCTGCTGACAGATTCCCTTTAAGATATGCATTTGGCAGTAAAAGTATAATGGAAAGATTTTCATTTTTGTGTCTAAAGGTGCAGTGAAAACGACATTGTGTGAATTTAGCCTATTGTAGTTCTTTTTGTTGCTCCATATCTTAAGTGAATCAGAATTTGTGAACACTTTGTAATGTAATATCTGTCGTAAAGTGCAAACACTGTAGGATGTAAATGGCAACAACACAGACTATGTAGATGCTGGAATTGCAGAGATGTGAGCTCGACAGCCAGGAGAATAGGGAAAGTCCCTGTAGATGTGACTGGGCTATAGTACAGGCTACAAAGCCGAACCTGTAAAGGACTGGTAATGCAATATATTTGTAATGTTACCTTTCTACGCAGGTTGTAGAGGTGATATGTAAAATCCTTGGGACTCCATGTGAAATAGGTAAGAGGGCGCCAAATTCTAATGCATGATTTATAGTAATGGTACAGGGACTTATTGGTTTGCAGACGTAAACAGATGGAAACCCCTATATATACGGTTGTGCTCAAAAGTTTACATATCCTAACAGAATTTTTGCTTTCTTGGCCTTTTTTTTTCAAAGAATATGAATGATAACATTAAAACTTTTTCTCCACTCATGGTTAGTGGTTGGGTGAAGCCATTTATTGTCAAACTACTGTGTTTTCTCTTTTTAAATCATAATGACAACCCAAAACATCCAAATCACCCTGATCAGAAGTTTACATACCCCATTTCTTAATACCGTGTGTTGCCCCCTCTAACATTAATGACAGCTTGAAGTCTTTTGTGGTAGTTGTGGATGAGGTTCTTTATTTTCTCAGATGATAAAGCTGCCCACTCTCCTTGGCAAAAAGCCTCCAGTTCCTGTAAATTCCTGGGCTGTCTAGCATGAACTGCACGCTTGAGATCTCCCCAGAGTAGCTCAATGATATTGAGGTAAGGAGACCGAGATGGCCACTCCAGACCCTTCACTTTGTTCTGCTGTAGCCAATGACAGGTCGACTTGGCCTTGTGTTTTGGATCATTGTCATGTTGGAACGTTCAAGTACGTCCCATGCGCAGCTTCCGGGCTGCTGATTGCAAATTTGCCTCCAGTATTTGCTGATAACGTGCTGCATTCATCTTTCCTTCAATTTTGACCAAGTTTCCTGTGCCTTTGTAGCTCACACATCCCCAAAACATTAGCGATCCACCTCCGTGCTTTACAGTAGGAATGGTGTTCCTTTCATCATAGGCCTTGTTCACCTCTCTCCAAATGTAACGTTTATGGTTGTGGCCAAAAGTTAAATTTTGGTCTCATCACTCCAAATTACCTTGTTTTAGGTGTTTTGCATATTGTAGGCGAGATACTTTGTGGCATTTGTGCAGTAATGGCTTTCTTCTGGCGATTCGACCATGCAGCCCATTTTTCTTCAAGTGCCTCCTTATTGTGCATTTTGAAACAGCCACACCACTACTTTTCAGAGTCCAGTATATCAGCTGATGTTATTTGTGAGTTTTTCTCTGCATCTCGAACAATTTTCCTGGCAATTGTGACAAAATTTTTGTTGGTCAAACTGACCATGGTTTTGATTTTACAGAGTCCCTGATTTTCCATGTTAATCACAGTTTGAACACTGCTGACTGGCATTATCAGTTCCTTGGATATCTTTTAGTATCCCTTTCCTGTTTTATACAGTTCAACTACCTTTTGCCATAGATCCGTTGACAATTCTTTTGCTTTCCCCATGACTCACAATCCAGAAATGTCAGTGGCTGGATGACAGAGGCAAGAGTCTGTCTGGATCCCAGAAACTCACTCAGCTTTTATGCACACACTGATTTACAAACAAATAGATCGGAGGTGAGGATGTTACCTGTAGTAGCCATTAAAACCATTTGGGTCAACTTCTGTGCATGTTATCTGGCCAAAATCACCAGGGTATGTAAACTTTTGATCAGCGTCATTTGGATGTTTTGGGTTGTCATTATGATTTAAAAAGAGAAAACATAGTAGTTTGACAATAAATGGCTTCACCCAACCACTAACCATGAATGGAGAAAAAGTTTTGGTGTTATCATTCATATTCTCTGAAAAAAGGCCACGAAAGCAAAAATTCTTCCGGAGTATGTAAACTTTTGAGCACAACTGTATACTGATATGGTGATCCGTGGCTAACGAACACATTTAGATCTCACTGTTTAAGTTCCATACTGCCGTATGTAAGGTATCACAGTCACTGGTCCTCGGGTACAATGTTCCAGCTTTCCACTTACCACCATATTGATAGATCTGTGCGTGACACACATATTTCCTCAATCTTTCCATGTTAGAAACAACAGAAGAAAAACATCAGTTTCCACTCTGTGACCGTTAATATTGCTTTGTTTTTGTTTTCTGGAGTGTGGTTAGAAAGCTGGAAAGAGAAAGCTCTCATCTATCTTTCTTGCGGGTGGTCTGTAATGCCTCAAATTAAACAGTTGTATCTGCTGTGAACATACAGACCTCCCACTATGGACTACAAACACAAATGCAGCACAGCAAACCTTTATTGGTGTCTCCGCGGGCTGTATCACTGGGAACTTGCAAAGATTTTCAGGAAGAAAACATCAAGTTCAAAAAGATAACTGGAAAGTCCTACAAGCGAAAAAAAACGAGGATCTGAAGAGATGTTTCGTTTGTCTGTAAAAAGCTCAATACAAACACGTACCTAAATTGTGAGATCAAGCAGGCCTTTATCCAGTGTTATTCTCACCTAGTTTTATCTGGGCTTTTGTGTTCTTCTTCAGCTTGACAAAGCACGCGACATATAATGCCATCAGATAGGAACCAAACTGAGGGACACCTGTGCAGATGTGATGTTTGAGAAGGACATTAAAAGGCAACGTGCCACATGTTCGGGCAATTGATCAAAGGCAACATATGGGTTGTGTAAAGAAACAAAATGTGGACTACTGACAACAAGATAGGCTTACAGATGCATTCATTTGGGGGTGGAAAGGAGACAAAGATCTCATAAGCACAAGTTACTATTTCCATCTGAGTGGTCCCAAATGTTCGTATCTGAGGAAATTATGAAATGCCCCAAATCAAAACCCCACACGGAGGAACTGTTCTGTTGAGTGTTTCATGGTTTGTTAGGCCGTTCTCTGCCTCCAGATATTCACCGTTCCTGATTACAACACAATGCTTTTCTGATTTCTGTGGAAACATTGGATAATTTTCATCTTTACACAGGATGCAAATTGATAGCGTACATCGTCATATTTTGGGCCTGAAATGTGCAATAAATGCAGACTAAACGTCTTTAGTAAGCTGAAAGGAACATGCAATAATTTAACTGCTTTTGGTTGTTTTGATCATTTTTGCCTTCGTCTTTGAAGTTTTTTCTCCTTCCATGTTAGATCATTACTCCAGCACGTTTCCAATTTAACAGACAAGCTTAGTACTTTAACAACAAGCAGGAACGGCAGAGATCATCCAGAAGCTGCATCTCCTCACTTCTCCGCCAGCATCACATTACAATGCTTGTTAAAAGTCACTTCTGCTCCTAATCCATAGCACTAACAAGTAAAGGACTTGTCACAGTTCAGCGCCCATAGATTTCTATCTGTGCATATCAGTGTTTCACTATCAGCCTTGTAGGCCACTAATCCATTGCTTATATCCCAGATAATGGGTCAAATAGGAATCATTTGGGTGTTTTTTTTATATTTTCAAAAGCTATACAAATTTCCAACATCCTTCCTACATCAGTACGCCACACATCTCTGCTTGTTTTCTTTCAATTAGATCTGTTGTTTATAGAGAAAAAATTTTGGAAACTCATCTAACTTTCTATTATACAAAAAATAACATTTACTTGCTGAATCTGTAACGCCTCTTTATCCCATCTACGGTATATCAAATTTCATTATCACTGTTGTATAATACATACAATAGAAATACCAAAAAATACAGTAATTAGGATTGTGCTGTAATTATATGTATGGGAGGTTACTGATGAGAGTGCTGTTTTCATTATCCTCACCCAGTTTAAGATCAGGCCTTTTACCCCGGTCCTTACCTTTTTCAGTTTTTTTCCTACATGCGGTTTAAAAAGCTGTAATTTTTTTTCTCATTCATTTGTTCAGCCATATTTTCATTTTTTTTTATACATTGAGCTTCAATATTATTTCACTGTTATATTCTTTCTATTTTTTTTTTGCTGATATCGGGCGATGTTATGTCCCATGTATGAGACATTTTACAGACTGTCCTGTGTATTTTACATGCTGTATTGCAGTCTCTCATATTGTTTACTGTTGCTATGTGTCCCTGTTTTTGCATAGCTGAAATCCTCCCTTTACATTAAGTTTGTCCCTCCTGTCTCTCTGTCTCCCTCTTCTGGTATGATGTCATTTCCTTCTTCTTTCTCCTGTGTTTCATTCTCCATCTTGATTTTATCACAATCACATGTGTTTTCAGTCTGTCTGAAGAAAGTCTTTTTTACCTGCTGCTGTTTGTATGCATTCAACAAGAATTCTTACAGAAATCAAAGTCTCTTCTGGATTCTTCATAACATGTGTGCCGGCAGCTGAGTTAAGCTATCTGCGATCGTCGCCAATTGTAAGTAAGGTGAAAGAGATCCGGCATCTCACAGAGCCATATTTACAGCCACAGGCCCCGGGGACAGAATAGGCGATATCATTGGTAAAATAAAGGAGATGAGTGTCTGCTTTTCCCATTTTTTATAACCACAAAGATTTACTAAATTGCATTAAAAAATTAAATGTGTCTCCCATTCTATGGAAACAAAACTGGAGACAAATGGGTTAAACTGCGCTGCCATCGAAGGATGAGAAAAAAGGAATCCAAATGTACGCGGTTTATTCATCAACGCGTTTCGAAGTCTACAACTTCTTCATCAGGACAAACCACAGTGATCAACGCGTTTTGTCCTGAGGAACAAGTTATAACCTTCAAAACACGTTGACGAATAAACCGCATACATTTGGATTCCTTTTTTCTCATCCTTCTTCGATGGCAGCGCAGTTTAACCTGTTTGTCTCCAGTTTTGTTTTCTTGATTTCTCCTGGTGGGTCAGCAGCAGCCTAAGCCTTATCAGTGGTTGTGTGCACACACCCTAACCCCGTGAGCACCATTGTGCCTGTCCTTTAATCATTTTATACCCAGGTAAGACTTTATTGCATTTTTTGTCCTTTCTAGGTTTTTCCCCTCACTGATTTCCTGTTCTGTAACAGATATTTCAATATATCGGACATTTTTTTTTACTAGGACAGGACTAGTAATAGTGATTTGTATTGATAGTGGCAATTTTATGTTTTTATGTATTTATCTTTTACCTGTTATTTTTTATCTATTTATTTTTTATTTCTTTTACACACTGTGCCCCCCATAACGTCATAAAAGCCTTTTGGGGGGCATTTAAATACTAGAATTTTTTCTGTTTTCATCTTCATTGTAATTGAGGCTAGTATATTAGCCCCAGATACAAAGGAAACGCAGCCTCCTGTCTGTATAGCAGAGCTGTTCGGATCTCCAATGACCAGAAGCTCCTGCTCCCTATTTATACATGGCAATCACAGTGCTGTCTGCGCTTCCTATTACTGCATACACAGATCATGTTTAGCACTGTGTGTACTGTGATCAAGAAGGCACTGACTAACATCTGAGTGATTATTATTAGAGTTGAGGGAATTTTTCAAAATTCGGTTCCGATTACGATCGGGGGCGAATATTGTTTTTGCAATACTCGCCCAACGTCATTGGAGTCAATGGGAGTAGAAATTACTGAATATGTTCGGAACCGATCATCAAACATAAATTCGGCACGAATAGGGAACTCATATGGCACAAATATGGCAAATTTAGATTCGGCAACCAAATCCGAACATATTCGCTCAACTCTTTATTATCATTAAAAACTGTTCCTTCTCTATGGGGACTCTGGCTGCCAGATCCCTACTCCTGCAGCTATGCGATCATGGCGCTACTATGCAGGTAAGTTTTAGACCATCATTGCAGATTAGATGAGGGACCGCCTGGATGTTTAAAGTCAATTGTCAGTCCTGAAGCAATTAAGTTCCACAGATAAACTCAAGTGCTGGATTTTACTAGTAGTAACTCCACTGCCCCTTGATCCAATTGTCATAAATATTTCCAGCAAGCCCATTGTGAATCTTAGCTCTTCAACTCTCATATGGTAATTGCATGTATATCTGAATTCCACTTTTTGCATGTTATAAGTAATTAATCATCTGATGACATATGAATACATTTAAAATACCATCAGATTTGAAATTTGAACAATAAAAATTGCTGAAGCCATAAAGTTTCCCCCAGGCTTCCTCTTAAGCCCCCGTCTCACATAGCGAGATCGCTAGCGAGATCGCTGCTGAGTCACAAGTTTTGTGACGCAACAGCGATCTCCCCAGGGATATCGCTGTGTGTGACATTCAGCGACGATCAGCGCCCCTGCTGGGTATCGCTGATCGTCACTGAATGTCCTGGTCATTTTTTTGATCGTTGGTCATCCGCTGGCCAGCACGCATCGCTGCGTGTGGCAGGCGGGAGACCAGCGATCAGGGAGCTGGAGCTGGTAACCAAGGTACACATCCGGTTTCTAGGCGCTGGGAGTCGCCTAGAAACCCGATGTGTACGTTAGATACCATCACGCTGGTTCAGGGGAGCTGATAACCAAGGTACACGTGCGTCGCTTGTTACCCGCATAGTCGCTGCACTGATCACTGCTGAGAGCTGCCTGTTTGGCAGCTCACCAGCGATCATGTAGCGACACACCAGCGCTCCTGACAAGTTCTTATCGTTGTCTGGATCGCTGGTGTGTCGCTATGTGTGACGGGGCCCTTAGGCAAGGTATATCACTTAGGAAAATGAATTCTATTCTGATCTTTTTTGTTCATGAGTCTACATTGGGAAATCAAAGCTATCCAAATGATTACAACTTGTGTAACATACGTAAATTATCCATCCCTATCCCCCACAGCTAAATTGCGAGACTATCTAATGGATGAATCAATGCATTTACAGTATAGACACATAGTGTAATACTGAATACCTGGAAAAGGGAGGTGCAGCCAAAGTGTTTACTGTAGTATTATGTAATGTGTCCTGGTGTGATTCCCAGTAACGGACAAGGGAAAACATGTACAGCAAAAAAATAATTACCACCCTTGTGGGAAAAAAAAAATACATCAGCCACTAATAGCCATATTGGGGTCATGGTGATCTATGTCACCATGGCCAGATTTTGCATTTTAGGGTAAAACATACATGGCTGTAATAACGCAGAGCATCTCTGTTTAAGGCACGATGGCTCTCCTATCAGGTTCCTTGAGCGGTCCCCATTTGGAATAGGTGGTTATGGCAAATTACGGTATGTCACTATGGCATTATATGACTAATTCCCTTTACTTGCCATGGGAACTGTAAACTGTGACATTTCTTTGTTAGTCCTAGAGCATAGTCTGGTACACTAGTTATCTGTGGTGCAACTAGAGTCTGATGGTTCCTGAAGCAAGATCTGGACTGGGGCCACCCCCATCCTGGTATATATATTTATGTATATATGTCCTCCATCCTGGTATATATCCCCCATCCTGGCATGGTATATATGTCCCTTATCCTGCCTGGGCCCCATCCTGGCATATATATCACTCATCCTGGTATATAAATATCACCCATCCTGGTATATGTCCCTTATCCCGGGCCTCATTCTAATATATATCCCACATCCTGGTAATATGTCCCTTATCCTGGTATATGTCCCTTATCCTGGGCCCCATGCTGATATATGTCACTCGCTCTGCTGCTGTTCTTTAATGCATAGAGAAAAAAATTATACTCACCTTCCCTCTGCTCCCCCACCATGCTGCCCTCTCTTCTGAAGCCAGGAGCTGACTTCAGCATGCAAGTGACGGGAGCACATGATGTCACTGCCATGCCCCCCAGTCACATGCACGCCAACGTCAGCTGCTAGCCTGTGTTGGGCCGTCAGCATGTATTGCCACACACCCACCAGACTGGTCTGTGGCCAGCAATACGCTTCACGTGCCCGGTCGCGAGTGATTAAATCAATATATTCGGGGTGTCTCAAATGTTGCATTTGACTTCTTCCAAGGACCATGCAGGATAAGTGAGTGGGAAACACACGTGTGACTTTTTTAACACAAAGATATATTTTCTTAAAATATTGACAAGTCCTAAATAGTTTTTTTAAGTTTAAAAAAAAAAATACCAAGAGATATCTTTTAAGATGTGCTCTTTTATTAACACAAATACATATAAGGAGAAAACAGATCACAAGGATATACGGTAATTAGGCTCATCACTTACATACTAGAGACAGTAACAAAAAACAGGGTAGAGATTGCTATATTTCACCAAGATTGCTCTCCTATGTATACTAGGCTCCAGGGTGTATACATCTCATTCAAGGAAAGTTGTATAAGACATAAGGAATCCAGGAAAGATGGATATTTCTGGCAAAGTGTGTTCACCGAGGGCTTTGCTAATGTTTATGGCCTGGATTTTTATGGAATGATAGGCAGGTTGGTAGTGGGGCTTGTCATTCACTACCTATCTGAATTGGTTTTCTCTGTAGCCTTCACTCAATCCAGGCGATGGACAGGAGTTCTGTGTCAAATAATCTAGAGAAGGTGATGATCTGTGACACCAATCTAATAAGTGTATTCAGTCCCGGATAGTTAACTAATTACATGCTGTACTGACATGAGCAGACCTATATAGTATACACAAAGCACATGTAATATTATGTAATCTGATATATGCACACAGAACCTTGTCGGGTTTGTTGCTGCTCTTGCAGGTTCTAGAGGAATTAAAGCTGAGCTTTATATTAGCACTTTTGGTGTGCGGGAAAGGGTTTATTTGGACTTTGACAATTTGTATAAATGAACTCATTACTGAGCTCATAGAGGTGTACATTGTGTGCTCTGTAGGGGAGGGACCTGAAAAGACAAGACATGTCTAGCTGTCTAATGAACTCTACTGCCGAGACCTGCTAGTCTTCATTCAGACTTCTTCCATTGGTTCGAGGTAACAGATACACATAAATGTTGCAATTTTTGACATTTTCACGCCACTTTTAAGCAGCCCTGCCAAAAAAGGTAGAACTAGGGAGGAGCTAGGGTGGCATGTGGTATGGCTACTATACCAATCTGTCTAATTCATGGAAAGTGGTGCACAGACGTGCATGCCATTGATTAGATGTGCCACATTAAGTGGCGTGTGACCCCTAGTCAATTTGACTTATCTTATTCCTGCATGCCCCTCATGAAGACAGGTGAATGAAATGCCAGTTTTAATAAATTAGGGCCTATATATTTATTACGAATAGGTGAAGTCCTTTTCGAGCGGAACTTCCATGTTACTGTCTCTGACAGCGCTATGGAGCAAATCTCCCACAAGGCTTAAACATAGACTACTTTTAAAGATAGGAAATATACCAGCAGAGTGCCTAATTAGAGAAGGAAAAAGAAGATTTTAGTGTAAAGGGTCGGCCGCTGGGCCGATTCACTGGAAGCTGCCACGTACTTTACCTCTGTAGCCTCCATCCTTCTGGGGTGTTCTCCTCCCGTGAGGGAGCGTACAGAGCAATTAGAGTCAGACACTTCAATCCAGCATAAGAAAGACACATCTACTAGGTCGTCCACCCCTCTCTGGTTATCCTGCCTGGACACTTCTGATGGCCCACTCGCTTCTATGCTCATGCACGACCTCTTCTGCTGAGTGTTCCCGCAGTGGTTCTTCCACTGGACTACTGCTACATAAACCCACTCTCTTTGGGCTCACGTTTCCCATGGTGAATCCGTCACTGGCTTCTTGAGGTGTTGCTGGTCCCCTCTTCTTCCTACCCTACGCTCAGGGCCCAGGAACGTGGATGTCCTCACACTAGCAAGGTCCACCCCCGACTGACTCCTGCTAAGAGGAACTCTTCCTGACAGATTCCCGCTTGGAGGCAATCTTTCCCTAGCAACAATTCCCTAACTATTGTCCCTATAGGACTGGATGTGCTCAATGCCCCCCTCTAGTGACCAAACTCAATTACTGCATTGACATATTTTTATAACGTTCTAACTGGATCTCTAACGTGCCCCCACTAGTGATCTCTCGCAAACTACACTTAACCCATAAATATATACACTACCCCTCTAGTGCCCTCCTCTAGTGACCCCTAGGATGCACCTCCAAGACCTGCAAAGCGAGCAATCCCCGTCCACCGACAGTGTGGAATGTTACAATTGGTGCTAGAATGCTGGCAGCGGTCCAAGAAGCACATGTGCAGGTGTTTTGCTGTGGATCGGAGAGTCCATTAAATATTTTTTTTTCTTTTTCTTCACATCAACTTGCTGTGGCTCGGCGGGGCTACGAAAGCGACAAGCGTCTGGCTGTAAATTGGCGGGGTTACGAAGCTTGCTGTGGATCGGCGAGTTCACGAAGTCTGCGGTGCAGAGCCGTGCAAGGACTTGTGGGAGCTGTAGTTGTGGCAGCAGATTGCAGCAAGAGGTTCTGCAGCAGCAGGAGCTGCAGTAGCACCTGAAAGAGCCTCACTGTATGGAACTGTTGGAGCAGATAGACTGCCGTGCACAGGCATGAGGGGCCTGTAGAGGGACATGGGGAATCCAAAGCGTGCACCTCAAGGAGGGATGGTGGCCCGAAAAGGGGTGGAGTCCCGAAAGGGGGCGGTGACCCAAACAGGGGTGGTGACCCAAAAAGGGGTGGTGTCCCAAAAGGGGGTGGTGACCCAAAAAGGGGCGATACCAGTGTTTATGTTATACAGGTTTTGAGTGCGGAATAGACTTCCCGTTTAATGACAGGCCGCAAGTGTGTACCATGATGCTACTTCAGGAAGGAGTCTCTAGATAGTTGGACTCAGAGTCAGGTGAATCTGAGGGGAACTCCTCTCGTTCTCTGTCTGATGGAGAAAAAGGTCAAGGTTCACTGCATCCATGGGGTCACTGTGGACTATACTGTGGACAGAGTGATGATGAATATGTACAAAAATGTTGAGTGCCAAGATGGCGGTATAACACTAAATTTGGTGTATCCCTTTGAGAGGGATCAGGACTTTGTGCTCTTTGAAGATGCATGGGAAGTTGATATTGTGTGGGGTTGCTCTGGAGGCCTCTCTACTGTTGGGGTGGCATGCATTGAGGCGGGAATACCTCCCAAAACTGATGAGTCAGACGTAGGAGTGACCGGAGAAAAGCATGTGTCTGCCCAACTTACTGACCGGACGTCCCCTGAAGTGTATGACAGTATGGCTGATGCTAATGTGGTAGTTAAACAGAGTGGAGCTGACACCTAGATAGAGAGTAACTTGGGGGTTCACCATACTGTGGGGTGTGACACAGACTCTGGGGATGACTGTAACTCTAACAAAAGAAAGGGAATACAGTAAGGCAGAGAGCCCCGCAGAGTCCGTAGAGACGGATGCAGGAACAGGTGGTACTCTGAAAAGGCAGCGTGTGGGTGGGCAAGAGAGCCCATCTGAAGATATAATTAAAGACGTTATGGTGCAACACGCGCTAGCCAAAAGAGAGCAGGATCACAAAATAGAGCTGATTAAAGAGACAGTGAAAGAGCATGTTGAACAAGAAAGGGTCCTGAGACAAGCGGCTGAGCACAGAGTGGATGAGCTGGAGAAGGAAGTCTCTGAGCTAAGAGGTCACCTGTTAATGTGTCAAACCGAGAACAAGGCCATATTGGGAGATATGGAGGTGCTCCAGGAAGAATTAGGAGGTCTAATGCAAGAGAAGAAGTTGGGGATTGCAGAATTACAGCGGCAGTGCCAGAGTGGTAAGGAAGCGGAGCTGCAAATGCCCATCTTGGCAAGGGGTCTTGAAGAATGTGAAACTGAGGAAGAGTTTGCGCCGAGGGCGGAACAAGACAATCAACCAGTCGGGACAGATGTCTTGATGGAAAGGTCCATGGCAAAGTGGGAACCGGCTGTCCATGAAGAGAAGGAGACCTCGCTCTTCCAGTGTGTGATAGAGGTGCCAGAAGATGTGCGAGAAGCATGTACCAGTGAGGATGGGCATGAGGACTTTAAAAAGGCGGTAGAGGCTTGAAGTGTGCACTGGGCACCAGATATGAACCAGTTGGTGATACTGTCGACTAGGGAAGTCACAGTGAAGCGGGTGGCTGTCCTGAGGGATATACATCTGCAATGCCTCTGCATGAAACAGATGAGCATGTTGAGGAATAAGGAAGCTGCCAGACGTCTGGAGCTTGCGAGAGAAACTCAAAATCGGCTGGGATTTGTGGAAGACATTGTTCTGGTACCCAAGAATTTGGTGAGGAAGGTCATCGGAAGATTTGGGAAAGTGATGCAGGAGATGGTGAATAGATCCGGTGTGAAGAGACTGAGGATTCTGGCTGATGACGAGGCCCAGGTCATGGGTGAAGATGGGATGGTACTATTCCTTGTTGTCGGGTCCATGGAGAGTCTTGGGAATATCCGGATGCGCCTCAGGTATCGCGTGGCATACCTAAAAGAAATTGAGCAGCTAAGACGTGAGAGGGAGCAGATCAATAAAGAGATGGAGAAAATGGGAAGAAGCTGGCCGCCAACTTCAACTCGTGGTATGGAGAGACAAAGAGGTTCTCTAGAGACTGGAAGGCCTCAAGCTGAGGCTAACAGAGGACATAGAGACAAATGGAAGAACTGCTTTCCGGGAAATAAGGACCATAGGAGAAATGGCCAGCAGAGAGATAACAGAAGGGGGCCTGATGGAAGATGTAGAAGTGGTGACGCCTCAGTTAGCTCAGGGCTGAGTGACCTAGGCGGGAGACACTGTAGCAGACGTGGTGACAGAGTCAGTCCAGACAAGAAGTATGGGTGCAAGAGACTCGCGACACCGTATTGACTGCCGGGGATGCGGGTGGTCTAAGATGGGGTCATCTCTATCAAAGGACGTGACAGAGATGGATGACGAATATCTACAAAAGGGTTCAGTAGCAGTGCCTGACTTAGATAGACGGTTTAACTGTCAGGGATGACAGAGAAGGGTCTCTGGTCGGGAAAGAGAAAGTGCCAAGCCCCACGGCTTTAGGCAGAGGGGGAGGTATGTAGCAATACTAATGGCCGCATAGTTAATGGGAGGTATGTATTACAGGGATGGTAGCTTCGTGTGATGTAGCCCAGAGTGCTTTTTCTGAAGTGTAAGTAAATTCTAAGTAGTTGTTGTTCACATTTGGGTCCAGGCTATGGGTAGCTCTGAGAGTTGGGAGGGTCGGACTACCCAATTTACCTCGCTGCGTGGTGAGGGGGCTCACTGTACCCCGTTTTGCCTGAAGATACAGTATGTGTGTGGTTGTGAATTTTGAGGACCTGTGATGAGGTCATGAGCATGTGACTAACCAAGTGATAGGTAACTGGGAGGGGTTACAACTATGTAAGGAAGGTGTGTTGCACATGTGAGAGAGTGTGTTGGGAGTATGTCAGTCTGGACAGATCTCCCATGTTTCCAGGCTGGACGTCGCATAGACTGAGGAAGCAGTTCTGGTGAGTCTGAGCCAGAGGAATGAAAGGTCTTGAAAACCATGAGTGATACTGACCAGGGTCGGTGAGAAGTGTTTATTGGAGACCTCTGCGGATAAGAGGGATCTGGGAACCTGAGTGGCCAACAGGTAACGGAACGGATTCCGTGTTATACTGATCGGGATCAGAGAGAAGCATTTATGAGAAAGAGACTGTGTTTTACGTGTTGCTTATGGGATACCTCTGAGGACAAGAGGCGTCCAGGAACCTGTGTGGCCGGTCCAACAGGTAACGGTCTTGACAACCGTGAGTTATACTGATCAGGATCAGAGAGAAGTATTTATGAGGAAGAGACTGTATTTTGTGTTATGTTTACTGGATACCTCTGAAGCTAAGAGGGATCTGAGAACCTGGGTGGCCGACACCAGCAGGTAACGGACAGGAGTCCTTGTTGTACTGATCGGGATCAGTGAGAGACTGTGTTCATTTGTTAAAGCTGAATGTGTAACGGACAGTGTAATGGCTGCTGAAACTGGTGAATAATAAACCAAATGGACTCGTTTTAACCCTGAGTGTGCCAGTGTTTACCTCCATGACCTGCAAAGCGAGTAATCCTCGTCCACAGACAGTGTGGAACGTTACACTACCTATAACTCAACCCCCACATACTAGACATGACAGTAATACATTACATCATACAAGGCATACATTTACACATGTTGACACACTTAAAGGGGATGAAACCTTTGAAGGGTTAATACCCTTCGCCGCCTTACATTAGCTGGACAGAGCACGTACAGGTTTACTCATAGAAAAGCATTTACTGAGTGGTGTTTGAATCATTTTCTGAACTATGACATCTCTGTGTGTGTTACCCTTGTACAGTGACATCAAGGTGGATAGTAAAGGGGTTGTCCGGGCTTCAAGATTGGTGCAACATGTGCAGCCGCATAGGGGCCCAAGAGGTAGGGGGCCATTTCCACTTCCATCACAGGTGAAAAGGGCCCATATATTGTGCTTGCACAGGGGACCTCTTCTATCTGTGTCCGCCAGTGAGTCTGCAGATATGTGAATCTTCTAATCGCATGTACTGTGTGCTGTGAAGATTCTCCGGTGCTTGCACAGAGAGTGACGGTCATTTGACCACAAGTATGTGACTCCCAGACACATCCCGACTAGACTGTTTCTGGCCTTGCTCAATACACTTTGCATTGAACATGGCCTCTCACATCTAGTCGGAATGTGGCCGGGACTATGCATATCACATACTTGTGGTCACATGACTGCCGCTCTTGACACCACAGAATCCTGAGAGCGTGCAGTGCGCTCTATGTGAGGATTCACAAGTCTGCAGTCACATATAGTAGCTAAAGCCCACACAACCCCTTTAAGTCTGTGATGTAACTTTCCCAATGTAGAGTCATACTGATGTCACTGAGCGCATAACAAATGTACTGCAATATCACTGTATGTATTACTCCTGTTTATTAGAAAACAGGACAGAAAATCATAAGCTGCCATACTCAGAGCTTGACAGTGAACGGGGTCATGGTGGAAAGGTCCCCATCTTTTTCCAGTTTTACATGTGCGCCCTATTAGACCGACATTATCTGGACCTCATCAAACATATAAAAAGCCCTGGGGTTATGACATGATGAGTCCCCTTTTTGATAAAGCACATCCGCGAAACGCGCGTCAGAGGGGTCAGTTCCTGAGAGACGCACAGACTCAGCCGTATACTATGGGTAAGCAAGATGTATGATTTGCACTGTGCACCTTATATGTGGCCACTGGCCACCTATTTGTATATAGATGTTTTTGGAACTTCTTGGATTTACACCGCTATGTTACTAGGTTGGTTCCACATGTATGATCTATACCCCGGCGATGTACTAGTCTGTTGCTGTCTCTCTTACTGACAGCTTATCCTCGTCACACCTCTATGTTCTCTTTAGGGCTTTTATTGTTGGCAAGTTTTTTAAATTTTGTAATAAAGAAATTTTGATAACTTTGAGATAAGATTCATGCTCCTTTTTCCTTTGGTTGAATATATTCTAGGGAGTTTTCTTTCCTTGTTTGGCGCTGGGGCCAAATTATTCTTGGGGTGATTACAAATTCACCATTATTTGATTTATTATTTTATGACTTTTTGTTTAAATTGTACTTGAAGCTGAAGCACAAATCCACGTGACATTTTCATGGAGGTGCGATTCATGCCACGGAGGAAGGTGGAATTGTTTTGTGTTATTGTCAGGCACTATA
Organism: Oophaga pumilio; assembly: GCA_009801035.1. Taxonomy (NCBI): domain Eukaryota; kingdom Metazoa; phylum Chordata; class Amphibia; order Anura; family Dendrobatidae; genus Oophaga; species Oophaga pumilio. The sequence continues at coordinate 8,521 of VIAB01001682.1, read as the reverse complement.
ATGTTCTGAATTTTAAAATGAAGAATATGGCAGCTCTCCATTTGGGTGACTTGTGATCTGCATTAATGTCACAATAGTATTCTTTCTAACTGGTAACTAATGGTTACAATGGAATATTTCTATTTTTGCTTCTGATAAATATTGGAGCGAGTACAAGCATGTGCCTTGTGACAACATGTTAGTCATATGCTAAAAAGAGGGATTTTTTGTCCCTCCACCACTTCCTACTGACCAGTGTTCTTACATAAGTCATTGTATTCCTGCATTACATCTTCACTCATGTAGTCCCATAAATTGGAAATATTTCAATATAATAGAAAATGCATGATTCTTCAGGGGCACATATGTCATAGATCTCCGGGATGATAGCTAATGATCTTGATGTTAATTAACAAAAAAAAGTTATGATTCATACATACAGGAATACAAAGCAGGGTTAAGTATGACCATGTTAAAGGATTGTCCAGTCCTATAATACAAATCTGGCATCTGTCTATGCGACTGCAGACTTGTGAATCCTTACATTGTACGCACTGCACGCTGTGAGGATTCTCCGATGTCGGCGATCATGTGACCACAAGTATGCGATATGCATATCCCCTGCCATATTCCGGCCAAATGCAATGCAAGTGTATTGAATGAGGCTGGAAACAATCTAGTCAGATTCTGGCGGGGAGTATTCAGATCGCGTACTTGAGGTCACATGACAACAGTTCTCGGTGCCAGCACCGGAGAATCCTCGCAGCGCACAGTGCACGCAATGTGAGGATTCACAAGTCTGCAGTCCCATAGAGTGACTGCAGACTTAGTTTAAGTCATCACATTGGTATTCCATCACCTACTGCACCTTACTCTTCTCATAGTCGTAAGCTCTTGGGCTGCGACACACGAGCTGTAATAGGACAAACCTAATTACACATGGTTCATTCCTATTATCCTGTAGAATGTAAGCCCGAAAGGACAGGGTCCTCTCCCCTCTGTATCAGTCTGCCATTGTTAGTTTGTTTACTGTAAGTGATACCTGTAATTTGTATGTAACCCCTTCTCATGTACAGCACCATGGAATCAATGGTGCTATAGAAATAAACAATAATAATAATAATAATTTTCAGTAAATGACTCCTTATTTCATTAACTCCATTATGGCAGCACCCAAACCTGACCTCAGGTCACTAGGACCTACACACATATGGAATAGTAGCTTTTCCAACTGCTTTGGATCAAATGACTTTAAATAGCACCTTCACTAAGCCGGTCTCAACAAGTCCACAATCAAGTTTCAGCATTTATTAAAACGTATAGCATGCACCTTACAGGGATTGGCCACATTTATTCCTTACTTAAATGTATTACTTTGGGGTAAAATCAATTTTGCTATTGGGTTTCATTAAAAATTCTGCACCACTTCCCTTTTATGGCCTCTGTGTTGCACTGTCTATTGCTTGTTGTAGATTGAGTTAACTAAGAATCTGTTAGCGAGCTCATTCTGTTGTTTCAATAGGAGTTTCTAACTCTTATCTGTCTTTTTTTAGCTCCTCTGAACAGATTTATAACTACAGATAATGTTAAAGTTGAAAGTGCAAGGAAGGAAGCTGTAAAAGCAAATTGGTGCTACCTTTTTAATGACACTTAATTGCAAAAATAATTTTTGGTCCCAAACACATTTATAAAAAGACCAAGGTGACAACATAGGACCCCGTTGCAGCGCAATCAGTGCAAAATGGCCATCGTCCACAGAAGGTATCCACTTCTCTCCCGCTGTAACCGTTTTAATGGATTGAATAAAGGACTGCTTTAAGTTGGATGGTGAGTGCCACCTTTTTTCTCTTTTTTGTGCCATAAAACTGATTTGGCATGGTCTGTCATGTAAACATATTATTGAAATATTATTGAAGGGCATGTGTAAGATGGGTGATAAAAATATTAATAAATGGCTTACAGTAGCATAGTAAATAGTTTATTAAATATTCTATCGCTAGAATTATTGATGGGACCGAGGAAAAGTACATGTTTAATGGTGTAAATCACTAATATAGAGAGAACTTAACCACTTAATAAATAACAAACCCATAACAGATGTCAATGAATAAGCATATAAAAATATCCTACTAGGTATGGGTTTATAGGGTTAGAGATAATATGAAAATCGCTGAAAATTAAATAAACACAATGAAAAATTTGTGATAAAGAATTCCAAAGAAAATATCTCAATAATAAATAAATTTTTATTAGAAAATTACCAGGATAAGAGGAAACAGGGGTGGGGCAGAGGTCAATTGACCAAATAGCACATGCAAAACAGGGAACACAGTCAGGTCATGGTAAACAAGGGGGCGGAATGTGCAAATAAATACATCATATATAAGGCAATTGCCATAAAAATGCACAAATCCCACACAGGCAAAAAGATCAAGGGCATAAATTAGCTATAATATGATATATGAATAGGCAGAATAATGAATGTGTCACAAATAGGAAATATCATGTGGATTACCCATATTAAATATCACATTATACCACATAGTCATAAAAAGCCACATAATCCTAGAATGCCATATGCAGAGTATCACTATATATAATTACAAACAGGAAAACATGTCCCAGAATCAAGGATAAGTGATACCTGTTAAAGTGAGTATACCATGCGACCTGGTGTGCCCTCCCCGACGCGCGTTTCGGCAAAATGCTTTTCTCAAGGGGTGATGGGAAACAGTAAGGGTGAAGTATAAAAAGAGTGCATCCACCAATGAATGGAAACAAGAGAAGCATGTGACTCAATGAGCGAATCCTAATGTTACTAACACTTGCAGTGGGCCGAATCTCCATGACGTTGTCATAGAAATGTCAAAACAATAACATCACATTCATGCTGAACAGCGCCGCATCTATCCATCATACAACATATACCGCCATGGAAACAAAAAATTCCAGGCGGCATTAATATCAAATCTCCAGTAGCAACATAAAGTGGACTCCTACCGAAGAAATGGAATAGTACCATTATGTTCAAAGATATATATATATATCCCACCCCGCATCTCTCCGTGATGACGCGCACGCTGCCGTAGCAACAAAAGACGCCGGGCGGCGTCGGCATCACGTGCCCAGAGACGTCACAAGGAGACGCCCCTGCTGGACACGGTGGGACGCCGAAAGCCGACAGGCATGTAATGTGCCACAGCCCGTGCGCGTGCTGGAAGGATACTGGTGAGGAAAATAGACAGTAATCATAAATCTAAGTAGGAGCAAAGCTAGATGGATAATGCGATATACAATATATACTGGCCATAGTGATGAGCAAGAGAAAAAAAAATATACAAACAAAGTTGGATATAAGGCATACACTATATATCACAAAATACTTGGCACAACCAATACAACTTACAACTTTAACTTGTAGGTGCATGCGATGCAATCCGATTCATATGTGGATCAGGTATAGAATCCAATGAAGTTCATATATTTAGTCCAACTTGATTCATAGAGACTTGAAAAGAATGATGAATATAAATATAATAAATCGGTGGAATAGCTCTAATAAAAAATAATAAAAGAAATTAAAATCAACGAAGCGCAACATATGCGAAATGGTCAATATAAGATGGAAAAATGCCAACACAAGATGTTTATAAAAATGGAACAAAACTAATGGTTTCATTTAGACCCTTTGGTTGGACAGTTTCCAAAGTCCAAATCCAACGTGTTTCACATTGTGATAGTTTTTGGCTTATTTTACCGCCACGGATGTCAACATCGATCATGTCAATTCCTCTGAAACGAAGCAATGAACTATCACATCCATGATGTAATTTAAAATGTCGTGGTAACGTTCTAAGTGTGGTTATGTCGTCGTGGTCGGCGGCCGCCTGAATGCCCAGCACGTGTTCGCGAACCCGAACTTTAAGTTGGCGGGTCGTCATACCGACATAGATAAGATTGCAAGGGCAAAGAGCAAAATATACTACATATCGTGATAAGCACAAAATATTCTTCCTAATTTCAAATGTCTTTGTCCCTGCCGAATTAAAGAATGTATCGGTTCGATCAATGTTGGGACAGGCGACACACCGACCACAAGGAACACAACCACACCTAGAGCGTCCACGATCAAGAAAACTGGGTCTGGATTCAAGTTGGTAATGACTATGGACTAGGTGGTCCTTGAGATTCCTTGAACGTCTAATAGTGATGCTGGGCCTATTAGGAAGTAGTTGATTGAGGATGGAATCAGTCTGGAGAATAGGCCAAGCTTTCTGAAGACATTCCCTCATCTTAGCAAATTGGGCATGATAGGTTGTAATATACCTTATTGTATTATTGGTTTTGTGTCCCTTATTTTTATACAATAGGGATTGGCGTGTTGACCACTTAGCCCTATTGGAAGCCCTCTTAATTGCCCGCCTGCTATATCCGCGTTCACGGAATTTGTCAGAAAGATCAAGTGCCTGTGTTTTGAAATCCTGATCATCAGAACAAATTCTGCGAAGACGCAGAAATTGTCCGACAGGGATGGAGTTGATTAAGGATTTGGGATGTGCGGAGGAGGCGTGTAGCAACATGTTGGTGGCTGTTTCCTTCCTATAGATGCTAGTCTGAAGAATATCGTCAGAATCTCTCCAGACAGAGACATCCAAGAAGCTAATTTTATTGGCATCGCTCTGATATGTGATATGGATGTTTTTGTCATTCCGATTCACCTCCTCCATAAAGTTACGCAGTTGGATATCATTCCCCTGCCAGATCAGGAAAATGTCGTCGATATACCGCATCCAAAGTGGGATGCGGTCCATCGATGAACCCAGATCTGACAAGGGGAGGTCCCTCTCTCACAGCCCCAGGAACAGATTGGCATATGCAGGGGCAAAGGATGCCCCCATAGCTGTACCCTGGAGCTGCAGGTAGAAGGACCCCTTGAATGTGAAAAAGTTATGGGTAAGAGAAAATTCGAGGAGTTCCAAGATCAGGTGGACAATGTCCCCAGATAGATTAGACATATGTAGAAAATATCTGTTTGCCGCCAAACCATCAGTATGTTTAATATTAGTATACAGGGACTCCACGTCCCCTGTTACCAAGATGGTATCTTGGCCGGCATGGAGACCATCCACCCTCTTTAGAAACTCCCCAGTATCCAGGAGGAAGGAAGGAAGACTTTCAACTATTGGTTGAAGTTTGGAATCAATCCAATAATTGACTTTTTCGAGGTAATTACCTGAGCCAGATATGATTGGACGTCCCGGGGGGGGCATCCAAGTTCTTATGAATTTTAGGTAAAAGGTACAGAGTCGAGATGGTAGGCTCATGTACCTGTAGTGCTGAAGCCAGCTCCTTTGTGATAACGCCATTATGGACAGCCAAGTTCAGAATCTTTAATAACTGGCCCACAAAGGATGACAAGGGGTTAAATGTAAGGCGCTTGTAACAAGTGCTATTATGCAGTTGTCTAAAAGCCTCTATTTCATAGAGGGATTTAGGCCATATAACCACATTACTCCCCTTGTCCGCTGGCTTCAGCACCACATCAGGAAGCCCCCGCATGACGTCCAATCTGCTGCGCTCATCTCTGGTCAAATTATCCTTGCCAATTCCCTTGGGAATATTCATAAAATCCTTAGTTACATCCTGAACAAATAAATCAATTGATGAACACGATGCAAGAGGAGGGAATTTTTTGGATTTAACCCTAATTGACGGAGGAATCTTACCTCCTTCGCCAAGATCATGTTCAGTGGATAATTCCTCCAATTCTTGTAATGCTATTTGTTCCTTTTCTGTAGGGAACAAATTTTGCAGGTGAGGGTCAAAGAAATATCTTTTAAAAATCAATGATCTAGTGAAAAGGTGAAGATCCTTAATCGCTGTGAAAGTGTCAAATCTAGATCTTGGAGAGAAAGTAAGGCCCTTACTTAGTAGTGCCAAGTCAGCGTCAGTTAACACATGCGAACTAAGATTAATTACCTTATTGTGCTTTTTCGGTTCAGGAGATTTGAATTGCATCCTCTTGTAGGGATGAAAATTCATATCCCTTGGTCACTTAGATCTAGGCCCAGAGATAGAGAGAAGAATATACAAGTGCTTCTCACTAAGCTCCTCAATACAAAAAGTGAAACTCGTATATTATATAGCGTCATTACAAACAGAGCATTCCATTTCAAGTGTTTATTTCTGTTAATGTTGATGATTATGGCTTACAGCCAATGAAAACCCAAAAGTCATTATATCAGTAAATTAGAATACTTTATAACACCAGCCTGAAAAAATGATTTTAAAATCTGAAATGTTGGCCTACTGAAATGTATGTTCAGTAAATGTACTCAATACTTGATTGGGGCTCCTTTTGCATCAATTACTGCATCAATGTGGCGTGGCATGGAGGTGATCAGCCTGTGGCACTGCTGAGGTGTTATGGAAGCCCAGGTTGCTTTGATTAGCAGCCTTCAGCTCGTCTGCATTGTTGGGTCTGATGTCTCTCATCTTCCTCTTGACAATAACCCATAAATTCTCTATGGGGTTAAGGTCAGGCGAGTTTGCTGGCCAATCAAGCACAGTGATACTGTTGTTTTTAAACCAGGTATTGGTACTTTTGGCAGTGTGGACAAGTGCCAAGTCCTGCTGGAGAATGACATTTCCATCTCCAAAAAGCTTGTCGGCAGAGGGAAGCATGAAGTGCTTCAAAATTTCCTGGTAGACGGCTGCACTGACTTTGGTCTTGATAAAACACAGTGGACCTACACCAGCAGATGACATGGCTCCCGAAACCATCACTGACTGTGGAAACTTCACCCTAGACCTCAAGCAGCTTGGATTGTGTGCCTCTCCACTGTTCCTCCAAACTTTGGGACCTTGATTTCCAAATTAAATGCAAAATTTAATTTCATCTGAAAGCAACACCTTGGACCACTGAGCCACAGTCCTTGGCCCAGGTAAGACGCTTCTAGCGTTGTCTATTGGTCATGAGTGGCTTGACACAAGGAATGCGACACTTGTAGCCCAAGTCTTGGACACGTGTTAGCAATCCTTTGAAGGCAGCGGTTGGGCACCTTTTTCTACCACACTTTGTCCTTCCACTCAACTTTCATTAATATGCTTGGATACAGCAGTCTGTGAACGGCCAGCTTCTTTAGCAATGAGCTTTTGTGGCTTACCCTCATTGTGGAGCGTGTTAATGACTGCCTTCTGGACATCTGTCAAGTCAGCAGTCTTCCCCATGATTGTGAAGCCTACTGAAACAGACTAAGGGACCTTTTTAAATGCTTAGGAAACCTTGGCAGGTGTTTTTTGTTCATTATAATTATTCTAACTTACTGAGATAATGACTTTTGGGTTTTCATTGGCTGTAAACCATAATCATCAACATTAACAGAAATAAACACTTGAAATAAATCACTCTGTCTGTAATGACTCTATATAATATATGAGTTTCACTTTCTGTATTGAAGAACTGAAATAAATTAACTTTTTGATGATATTCTAATTTAGTAAGAAGCACTTGTTTTACTACTTCACAATGAGTTTCACAATTGGTAAAACATTTTGGTAAGCTCATGGTGCGATAGAACATCTTCTAATGTATGGTTTGCTCCAGCCCTTACTGTGTCTTGAAGATGTACATATTCCACTTCCCTTATTCCTAAGAAGAGGTCATATAAAATCATTAGAACAATCTCACAATTTGATGTCCTTTAAGTACCTAATCTCTTATATACACAATTCAGCCACTTCGAGTAATTATCCTTAGAAGTTTCTACACCCCACATAGAAACCTTTGATAGATTATCTTTCTAAGTTTTCTCTCTGTGAAGCAGCTCCGATACATAAATACAAACATCTTTTTCAAAGGTCTTTATTCAGGTCAGATGACGTTTGATGTAATGTTTCTAAAGTCCCAACTGCGAGTGTGTATATCGCCAGCTGTGTTTACTAACAGGCACATTACCTGTATGATCCATGAAATTAGGGTCTGTTACTAGCCCTGAATGAGAAGCTGCGACTTCAAGAAACTAAATGTTGTACAAGCATGATTTATTAAGAAACTAAATACATTTACACAGAAGGTAGACAACACTCCCCGAAATGCCATGAACACATCATGTGACCTATTGTAATTGTAACACTTCAAAAAAAAGTTCAAAATATTCAAAAGGCTTTTCTAGTCACGGACGCACCCCTGTAGACTAAAGTGCTGTTAGATGATCCTGTTAAAGAGAACCTATCAGTTATGAGAAAAACATACAAATTGACAGTAAATGTAATTATAAGATGTTTCTCAAATATATGTAATTAGAAAATCAGATGATTTCTCTTTATCCAATAAATGGTCAGCTTATACTTTAACTTTACCATAGTGAGAGCAAAATCTGGTGAGATTTTGCTCTTCAGAACTTAACCCTTTTCTGCCATCCGACGTACTATCCCATCCATGAAACCCGGGACAATCTGACCATGGATGGGATAGTACGTGTCAGCGATCGGACGCACTCCTGATTATCACAGCTGACACCCGGCACTATGTGCCAGGAGC
>VIAB01001681.1:152115-164059 GCA_009801035.1 Oophaga pumilio | reverse complement strand
CCGATCCGATATTTTACGATATCGAGCAGTATCGCTCAACACTAGTGATGACCAACAACTCGATGGTGTAGACATTCCATGGAAGCCTGCTACGCTGGCCTTAGCGGCATTCCTGGAGTGAGTCTGCTCCACTTTCTTCTCTGGCGCCAAATCAGTCTGCGGTTTGGTGCAGGGCTTTGATATCAAGGAAGTCCTTCCTGTAGGTCACCACGATCAAGTCCAGCACAAGGTCGCTCCCCCTGAAAAGCTTTCAGCACAATGTGGTTCCGCTTGATTTCACCTGGCCAGCAGATGACAGTCTCTCCTCATTAATTTCACATTATGCAAGGGCTCTTCAGGAATATCACTGTTCCTTATTACAATATAACTGCTTCTTATTACATATAAACAACTAAATCAGGTTAGTATAACTTTTATATTCCTTTTTATTTCCCGGATGAGAACTTATGGCGCTGTTTTCTCCCTAGTTTCTGAGTTACTTCCTGCAGGGCGTTCACATACACTATTGTGTTACTGTCTCTTTCTCTCTCTCTGGACCCAACGAAAGTGATGAATGCGCAAGTCACCTAAATCAGTTATGTCTCCATGCATGTCCACTAGAGTCGTGATCACCTTATCTACAGTATCACGTTCTCGTTCTTGTCTGAACATGACCATCTTTCAGGCCTTTCCATCCAAGGTCATCAGAGCTATCTCTGCCCCTAATGCAGGTGTCATGACGTGCGTATGTAAGGCTGGTTTCACATTTACATCTGTGTATGCAGCGTTTCATCCGCATAGATCCACATGCATCATGCTTACATATCTTTAACATGGTGTATGCAGAGACATGCGTTTGCATGCGTTCACATGAGAATGTGTACACATGCGTCATTTCTGGCGCATTTTTTGAAGCATCAAAAATCTGTCAAATATGCGCAGTCATGTGCATTCGAATGAATGCGTCAAAACAGCGCATTACTGTCTAAGGGAATGCATTGTTATGCAAGGACATGCGTACGGATGCGTTCAATACGCATGCGTTCTTCATGAGACATGCCCTTTTGGTGTCTGTCATATCGAATGCATGTGCATAAACAATGCAAACGCATGCAAAAACGCATACAAACGCATGCACACGCAGCTTTTTGGGGCGTCATGCGCAAGATGATGCGGATAAAAAACCACTGCGTAAACATGCGTTTTTGCATGCGTTTGTGTATGCAGATGATACGCTGTGCACATATACGCAAATGTGAACTTAGCCTAGCATGCTTTTTAAGCATTCAACCAAGTCCTACATCATTACATTGTCACCCGTAAATTTTAGCATGTTGCTGAGCATAGTTCAGAGGGAAAGGCTGCCCCCTATGGACTTAGTTACCGACTGATCCACCATTTCTGAGCTTGAGTGTTGCATCCTGCTGAGTATGTCAAATATAAGAAGGTTACAGCACTGTCCCCGTCATAGTCTCTGCAAACACCTTGGATCGCTACACTACCTCTAGCGGGTGTCACCGGTATTTCCCACTATGCCGCAAGACCTAGATATGTGACTTACAAGGAATACAGTGTGCTTGTTGCACTGGACGTTTCCGTTCCTTGAAACACGGCCCCAGCCAACACCCTGTACCGTATGTCTGTGCAGGAAGTTATGACCCGCAGGAATGGTCCTCTGCTTCATCTCCCGAGCTTAGTTTGGATCTTGTCACAAGCTTCTACTGCTGCTGTTCACTGTCCTCTACTGTTGCTGCTTATGGACTTCTACTGGCGCTGGTCACAGACATCTACTGGAGCTGGTCATAAACTTCCACTGGCGCAGGTCACAGACATCTACTAGCACTGGTTACAGACTTCAACTGGTGCAAGACACAGATCTTTCCACAGCTCAGGCCTTCTGCGGAATCTGACCGCTCCTCTGACCCTTCTGTGGCGATGGTGGCTGTAAGCCTACCTAACAACCACACAACCTGTCCTAGTACAGGTTTTCATGCCAACTCCTCCCTTCTCGGAGGTAAGGCCTTTTTTAGGTTTAGTAACTGCGACACAGGTGTCACCTGATCTGGTGACGTCTTCTAACTAATCCCCGGGGGACCATGTACTTCATTTTTGGGTTCCTACTAATGTAATTCTTTCTTTACTTTCATTTTCAACCAGCAGATGGTGGTTTTCACCCACAGATACTCAGATACTAACCATACTCGTCTTTTCTCTTGCTTACTTTCTTGCACTGCAACAAATTGACAGCAATGCAGCAAATTAGTGAATTCAGTGACTTTTGCCTGAGAAGGTGGTATGAGACACTGAGCTCACTAATTATCTGTTGATGTGATGCTTCAGATAATAACGGCAGAGTCAGTGCTGGACCAAGGGAGAGTGAGTAAACCTTATTTTGCAAAGAACATACCTCAAAGTAATGATATGTACATTATACGTGTAGGTGTTTTCATGCTTATTAATTTCATACTTTGATTGCAGAAATACTTTTTACAGTTTTTGAGAAATTCAGTATTAAAACTATATGCAAATGACTTGCATGTGCTTTAGGATGGGACAAGTGTCATGACTCAGTTTGAGGATTCAATCCACTGTCATGCTGGGTGACTGAGCAGCTAAGTGCACAACAACGGGAAGGGGGTGCGGAAACCCAAACACTAGGAAAGGGGGGAGTGGAGACCCCTATGCAGATCGTACAACACCCTGTCTCCCCTAACATCCCTAAATAGGTTCCGCACCTATTGCCGAGCAGGAGGGAGTGCACACTAGTCAGCCCCCACAACAACTAAAGACAAATAAGGTAAACAAACGGCACTTAGCTTGAGGAGACACCAAAGAGATCATGCCAGCTATCCTATAAAAGAAACTCCAAGAAGGAACTAGTCAACTACTAGTACTTCCAATCAGACAGGTAAATAGAACTATCACCGGCGCCTTGCTGAAGTGACATCCATCAAGGGTGTGTTAATCAGCAGCAGATAGTGGAGATCACCGCTGGGTCCTAGAGGTAGGATATCACGCCACAGCAGAGATGCAAGATCAAGAAGGTACCTGCAGAGTCAAGCACAATGACTTTCTACAGCCGAATCCAGAATGACTGTCAGACCTGACACACCAGTGACAGTACCCTCCCTTATACGAGTGGCCTCAGGACACTCAGGACCAGGTTTCTCAGAATGAGAGGCATGGAACGAACGAACCAGCCTAAAGGCATTCACCTATGATGCAGAAACCCACATCCTCTCTTCTGGACCATAACCCCTCCAGTGCACCAAGTACTGCAGGTAACGATGCTGAAGACGAGAATCAACAAACCCCGAAATCTGGAACTCCAAATTACCATCAACAATGATTTGGGGTGGCAACAGGGGAGAGAACTCAAGCGGTTCAACATATTTCTTGAGCAGAGACATGTGGAACACACATTTTGATTTTAAGATCCTGAGGTAAATCAAGACAATAAGCTGCAGGGTTATTGACGGCAGTTATTTTGTAGGAGCCAATAAACCTAGGTCTCAACTTCCAGAAAGGGATCTTCAACTTGATATTTCTGGTAGACAACTACACAAAGTAATTCGCACTTAGGTCCAGACCTGGCGAGCTTCTCCTGTCAGCCATAGGTTTGTACCTTTCTCCCATGATTTTCAAATTACTCTGAACCCCCCACCACACCGAAAAGAGCGACGAAGCAAAACATTCCTCCTCAGGAACTCCCGAAGCCCCTCCCCCACTAGAAGTACCAAACTGTGGATGGAAACAGTATGCACCAAAGAATGGTGATCTGCCAGTAGATTCTTGGCTATGATTATTAATAGCAAACTTGGCCAACAGTAAGTAAGATGTCCAATCCTCCTGGTTTTCGGAGACAAAACACCTGAGGTAAGTCTCTAAATTCTGATTAATGCGCTCTGTCTGTCCATTCAACTGAGGATGGAAAGCATAGGAAAAGGACAGCTGGACCACCCAGTAGAGAACAGAAAGCTTTCCAGAACTTAGAAATAAATTTTGTCCTCTGATCTGACACCACATCGAAGGGAACACCATGTATCTTCACGATCTCATCAATAAAAACCTGAGCAGGAGTCTTGGCGTTCGGAAGTGCCGGTAATGCAATGAAATGTACCATTTTACTGAACCTATCTACAACCATTAGAACCACCATCCTGTCTTCTGATACCGGCAAATCAGTAATAAAATCCATGGACAAGTGTGTCCGTAGTCTACTAGGAATGGGCAATGGAAGAAAAGGACCAGACAGACGGGTATGTGATACTTTAGAAGCACGCAAACACTGCAAGCAGACACCTGTACAACCACATCCCGATGCAACTTCGACCACGAAAAACGACGAGAAAGGAGGTCCGTGGTTGCCTTAACACCTGGATGACCAGCAAGCACCGAGTTATGATGTTTCCTAATAACTTTACATAGCAAATTATGTAATACAAATAGCCTCCCCAAAGGGCAGGAGGCAGGAGCGTCCCCCTGAGCTTCCAACAACTCTCCCTCCAGGTAAGGGTAGAAGGCCAAAATTACAACCCCCTTCTGCAAAATTGGGGCAGGGTTCTCATTGCCACCACCACCAGGGAAGCTCCGGGACATAGCATCAGCCTTGGTGCTTTTAACTACTGGACGGAAAGTGACAACAAAATTTAACCTAGTAAAGAACATGGACCACCTAACTTGTATAAGGGTTGAGGCATTTAGCAGACTAAAGATATGACAGGTTCTTGTGATCCGTGATAACAGTAATAGGATGGACTGCCCCCTCCAACCAATGTTGCCATTCCTCGAACGTCAATTTAATTGCCAACAGCTTCCTATTACCAATGTCATAATTTCTCTCAGCTAAGGATAATTTTTTGGAAAAGTAGGTGCATGGATGCCATTTACCAGGGGACAGACCCTGAGACAACACAGCCTCAACCCCCACCTCTGACGCATCCACTTCTATGATAAAAGGTTGAGAAACATTGGGTTGACTGAGTACAGGTGCAGTGTCAAAACAACTCTTTAAAGGGAGTCTGTCACCCCATTTTAGCCATATCAGCTAAAGATATGACTGAATAGTGCGTCCCATAAGCAAGCTATCGGTATGTATGATATATCCTGATACCCCCGTTTTGATAGCAAAATACCTTTGTAAAGTCCGGATTCTATTCTGTAAATCAGGGCGGTCAGATCCGGAGGACGGCGTTTTCTCTCTTCTCCCCCCGCTCCTCTGCATCTCTTGCGTAGGCCGTCTGTGAATCGCACAGACGGCGTTCTGCTTCCCGCGATTGCCGATTGCGCTTTTCAAATTCCCCCCTGCGCATGTGCATTGTGCTTTTCCCAACAATGGGCAAAGCATAGAATCATTACAGCGCATGCGCAACTCTTTCCTTGCCCCGGAAATGACTGCTTGCCTTGGACGACTTCTGGGGCAAGGAAAGTGAATGACAATAGTTGCGCATGCGGTCTGGAGGGCGGCGTTTTCTCTTCTCCCTCCCCCCCGCTCCTATGCAGCTCTTGCGTATGGCTGTCTGTGAATTGCACAGACGGCGTTCTGCTTCACGCGATTGCGCTTTTCAAATTACCCCCGCGCATGCGCAGTGTGCTTTGCCCAACAGTGGGCAAAGCATAAAATCATTACAGAAAAGAATCCGGACTTTACAAAGGTATTTTGCTATCAAAACGGGGGTATCTGGATATAAGCTACATACCGATAGCTTGCTTATGAGACGCACTATTCAGTCATATCTTTAGCAGATATGGCTAAAATGGGGTGACAGATTCCCTTTAACGAGTAAAAAGCCTGCTGAGCAGCATTTGACCATTAAGAAAAATAAGACCTCTTTCTGGTCATGTCAGAAAGGGGTTTTCTCCATTACCGAATAATTTTGAATAAACTTCCGGTAAAAATTAGTAAAACCCAGAAAGCGCTGTAATGCCTTCAGGTTCTCGGGACAGTCCCCATCAAGTACAGCACGAACCTTCTCAGAATCCATCTGAAAACCTAACAATAACATCAGGTGCCCCATAAACTGCACCTCCTGGACGGCGAAAACACATTTCCCTAGTTTGGCGTAAAGCTTGTTATCCCTTAATATCTGAAGCACCTGTCTCACATGTCCCCGATGTGTCTCCAAATCAGATGAATAAACCAAAATGCCATCCATATAGACCACCACAAAACTGCCCACCAAATGATGGAAAACATAATTTATGAAATGCTGGAACACCGCCGGTGCGTTGGTCAGACCGAAAGTCCCCTCAGGGGAATTGAGCGCCGTTTTCGTTCATCCCCTTCTCTAATTCTAACCAGGCTGTAGCCCCCTTAAATCCAACTTGAAGAACACCTTAGCTCCCACAACCTGGTTAAATAAATCTGGAATCAGAGGAAGGTGATATGGATCTCGGATAGTAATTAGATTTAATTCCCGGAAATCTAAACAGGGACAGAGACCGCCATCTTTCTTCACGAAAAAGAACCCTGCTGCTACGGGCGAAGATGAAGTTCTGATATGTCCCTTCTCAAGATTCTCAGCAATAAAATCTTTCACGGCTTGTCTTTCCGGACCGGACAGATTGTACAGTCTGGATTTGGGTAGTTTAGCGCCGGGAGTCAGGTTAATAGGACAGTCAGATGCACGATGGGGAGGCAAATCCTGACACCCTTTCTCAGAAAATGCGTCCTCAAAACCAGACAAAAATGCAGGTAAGGTAAGATACTGAGAAAGGGAAATGTTTAAGCAGTTCTCATGGCAGTAATATCCCCACACCACAATTTCTCAGTATTTCCAATCCACTATCCGATTATGTTTCACGTTCCAGGGTAAACCCAGTACAATTGGACAGGCCTACCGTCAGTTTTTTTTCTTTTTTTCTAATAAATGTGTACGGCAGGTTATAATGTCACTCTGGGTGACTGAGAAGCAAGGAGCACAACAATGGGAAGGCGGTGGGGAAGCCCAAACACTAGGAAAGGGGGAAGTCCCTAAATAGGTTCTGCCCCTATCGCCGAGCAGGAGCCTAATCCCTGACTGCCTGTAGTGATAGGCCCTGGATAGGGAGGGAATGGGGTAAACACTAGTCAGGCCCCACTACAACTAAAGAAAAATAAGGTAGACAAACGAGGGGATAACTTAGCTTGAAAAGACACCAAAGAAATCAGGCAAGCTATCCTCCAAGAGAAACTCCAAGAAGGAAGTAGTCGACTACTAGTACTTTCAACCAAACAGAGGGAAATAGAACTATCACTGGCACCTTGCTGAAGTGACTAAGTGTATTTAAACATCCAGCAAGGGTGTATTATTTAGCAGCAGATAGTGGAGATCACCACTAGGTCCTAGAGGGAGAAAGATATCACTCCACAGCAGAGATGCAAGGTCCAGAAGGTGCCTGCAGAGCCAAGAGTGATGACCTTCTACAGTCGAATTCAGAATGACTGTCTGTCATGCCTGACACACCCGAGACGTCCACTGACCCGTTGCTCCAGTCTGTTCCCTTGTCTTCTCAATTATTGCCTTTTCTTCCCTGTCCAAAGGCTGATGGTTTCATTTGTCTTTGTTCCCTGTTCTTGGCTTGCTACTCTCCTGGTGTTTTTCGTTTTCCTGTTTTGGTCTGCCCTTTCACATTCTGGGTTTGGTTTTATTTGTTCACCCTTCACTGCACTTACTTACTGGCTATACCTCTAGGTGGACTTGGGTTTAGGAGTTCCAACTCTTCAGCTAAGGGGTTTCCCTTGCTTGGTAAACACCAGTTGAATTCCTGCAGTGACTCTGTTTTCCTTCCTTGTTCCTCTTCTTTTCTCTTTAGGATTCTGGGAGGTTATTCCTGTTCCATTTAATTTTTGTCTCTCCTTAGCTTTCCCTCTCCACCTTTTATGAACGTGTTTTAATTTTCTCACTCTGGGTTTACACATCTTCTTGCACATTTTCATCTCTCCTTGCTGGCAGTCTGTTGTGATATCCCTTCTGGTTCCGAGGAATGAGAAACCCTTTGATGGCCTTATAGGAAGCCAAGTCCGAGTTGTTTTTGAGTTGTGCGGCTAGGGTCTTTCTAGTCTGTACAGGGACCTGTTGGGTGTGGTTATGTAAGGATGTGAGAGCAGTTGTCATATGCCTCTCCCTCTTTATAACAAAGTGTGTGCTTTTATTGCATTTTTGTGTCTGTATTAATATTTGGAACTGCATAGTTTTGCAAGCACTAATGTACTTCATTAATGTGCAGTGCAATTTATAGGTAGTATATAGGGAAAGTACAGGGTTAAGTATAGGGCATAGGTACAGCATAAAATATAAGGATTAAGTTAGAAATTAAAAGGTTCAGTTGTGGGCTCATTAGATACAGGAAGTGGTTTACAGGTTAATATACAGTTAAATGTTTGGGACCAGCCCAACCAAGGGAGGGTCATGGATCAGTTAAGGGAAGAACTTCCTGGTTAGTGCAGTGAGTCTAGAGTTGTAGAATAGATCTCGACTATCCCCTCTCCAGTCCATACTTAATGCAGCACGCATCCACTCTTCGCTAGTCCTTACACTGGCTGCTCATTCATTATAGGATCCAATTCAAAGTACTTGTACTCCCCTACAAGGCTCTCCACAGTGCAGCACCCCCCTACATCTCTTCCCTCATTTCTATCGGCCTAACCGACCGCAGCGCTCTGCAAACGACTTTCGACTAACCTCTGCACTAATCCGTACCTCCCACTCCCGACTTCAAGACTTCTCCCGCGCTGCACCAATCCTCTGGAATGCTCTACCCCAAGAAATTAGGACTATGCATAATTTGCATAGTTTCAGGCGCTCCCTCAAAACACATTTGTTCAGAGCGGCCTATCACATTCACTAATCAAAGTCATTCTAGGTGTAAGTGTGCGTGTGTAGCCCATTCACTATCCCTCAAGATGGCTGGACCATCATTGTAAATACACCATTGTATATACACACCTGTACTTTGTATCTCCCCCACCTCATTGTAGATTGTAAGCTCTCACGAGCAGGGGCGGCTTATTTTGCTTTAATTATTGTATTGTATTGTTAATGTTGTTATTTATGACTTGTGTTTTGAAACTGTCAAACTGTAAAGTGCTGCGGAATATGTTGGCGCTATATAAAGATTATTATCATTAGATAAAGTGCTAGCACAAATTCAAGGCCAGAGAACTGGAAGGCACGAGAAGTACGGACTGTTTGGCAGTATGAAAACATCAGCAACTGTCTTCAGCGGGCATTCCTGTAACGTCAGGGACCTATGGCCCAAACAAGGCACTAGGAACATGCCTTATTTCCTTCCAATAAGTGGAAGACTATTGAAGCAAGTAAAAAGTTAGTGTTTTTAAAAATATAAAATAAAGAAAATATAAAAAGTTCAAATCCCCCCTTTCACCCCATTCAAAATAAAAAAAATAAATAAAAAATAAACATGGTATCACCGCGTTCAGAATCACCCGATCTGTCAATATATATAAAAAATAATACAATCAGTAAACGGCGTAATGAGAAAAAAAACTCAAAACGCCAGAATTACGTGTTTTTTTTTGGTCGCTGCAACTTTACATTAAAATGCAATAACGGGAGATCAAAAGATCGAATCTACACCAAAATGGCATCAATAAAAACATCAGATCGGCACCCCAGCTCCCAAAAAATGGAGATAGGTAGCGTTTGTCTCAATGACCTACTTACCCTGCTGAGATCTTTGTGCAGTACAGCCAGCGCCTGGGTTTAGAGACGGCATTAGGACTTTACCACATGTCACATGTTAAAGGGAACCTGTCACCAGGTTTGGCCGATACGAGTTACGGCCGTCACCTTTCAGGGATGATATTCAGCATTCTATAATGCTGTATATCGACCCCCAACCCAACCTGGAAAAATTGAAAGGTACATTTATTATACTTATCTGCATGGCGGGCTGGTCCGATGGGTGTTGTTGGTGTTAGTCTGGCACCTCCCATCTTTTTACAATGCCGTCCTCATTCTAGGTTCGTGTGGATGTTGCGACCCTGCATCATCCACGTAGTCTCCCCGGCATCGTGCTTCTGCACAGGTGTACTTCTTTGTGCTGTAGAGAGCAGAGCAAAGTACTGCAGAGCACAGGTGCCAGAAAAGGTCAGAGACCCAGCGCCTGCAGGACTTTGCTCTGGCCTCAACAGGGCAGAGAAGTACGTCTACGCAGGAGCTTGGTGCCAAGTATACTGTGTGGGTGACATAGGGACGCGTCATCCACACGAAACAAGAAGGATGACGGCATCGCAAGAAGGGAGGTGCCGGACCAGGTCCAGCGACACACTCTGGACCGGAACGCCCCGCAGGTGAGTATAATAAAAGGTATTTTTCTTCTCTTACAGGTCGGGCTGGGGGCAGACGTAGAGCTTTATAGAATGTTGTATATCAGCCCTGAAAGGCGGTGGCCGTAACTCGTATCGGCCAAACCTGGTGACAGATTCCCTTTAAGCTAAAGGCACTGACTGCGCTGGCGTGAAATCTCAGCTAGGTGAGGCGGGTCACTGGAACAAGATTTCAATACTTGATTTCTTAGAAACGTTATTAATTTGAAGGATAACATCTTCATGATAGGTTCACTTTAAGAACTGATGTGGTTCTATTTTATTTACACATAATATGCATTTTACTGCTCATTAGACTTACACTGCCAAACATGCAATAACCCAAATAACACAGAATACACACACGCTCATAAACACAGAATAATACACCCATAGGAAAATACACATATAGTGGGGGAAATAAATCCATAATTATCCAGCACAGCTTCTTGATTAAAAAAAAACATTATTCAATTCCTCTTAAAACCATTCTTAGAGATCAAGACAGAAAGGGATAGCTAATCCCACATGAGTATAAAACTGTTACGCGTTTCGACCCATGTGTGGGTCTTAATCATAATAAATAAAAAACTAAACTCCTGACTTGATATCCTGCTCAGGAGAGGAACTGACATTTGTGAAACAGCTGATGGGTGATCAGTGTTAGAACACATATCAATCAACAAGGTGCACCTCACGCACAGGAATTCACACACCTTCACACAGGGTTTTAGGAAAAAAAAAACATATGGAGATCAAAACTACAGAGCAGCTTCTTCTTCTGCACTACCTGAGACACTTGTGTGGGTTGTAGAGTCCGTCTCATGCTACCACGAGTGTGAAAGCACAACCAACATTCAAGTGACCAAAACATCAGCCAGAAAGCATTGGTACTAAGATGTGGTCTGTGGTCCTCACCTGCAGAACCACTCCTTTATTGAGTGTGTCTTGATAATTGCCAATAATTTCCATCTTTTGTCTATTCCATTTGCACAACAGCATGTGAAATTGATTATCAATCAGTGTTGCTTCCTAAGTGGACAGTTTGATTTCACAGAAGTTTGATTTACTTGGAGTTATATTCTGTTGTTTAAGAACACTTAGAATTACCACCAAAAATTTCTATCTTCGTCTCATCAGACCAGAGAATCTTATTCCTCATAGTCAGGGAGTCCTTCATGTGTTTTTTAGCAAACTCTATGCGGGATTTCATATGTCTGGCACTGAGGAGAGGCTTCCGTCGGGCCACTCTACCATAAAGGCCTGACTGGTGGAGGGCTGCAGTGATAGTTGACTTTGTGGAACTTTCTCCCATCTCACTACTGCATCTGTGGAGCTCAGCCATAGTGATCTTGGGGTTCTTCTTTACCTCTCTCATCAAGGCTCTTCTCCCACGATAGCTCAGTTTGCTGGACGACCAGTAGTTGCAAAAGCAAACAAGAGTTTAGGATGTATAAAAAGAGAGATAAAATCCCGGGACCTGAACGTATTATTACCCCTTTATAAATCACTGGTGAGGCCACATCTAGAATATGGGATCCAGTTTTGGGCTTCACATTTTAAAAAGGATATTCAGAAGTTAAACCAGATCAAAGGCGGCAACTAGATAATTAACCCTTTACCCCCAAGGGTGGTTTGCACATTAATGACCGGGCC
>VIAB01001681.1:133989-148438 GCA_009801035.1 Oophaga pumilio | reverse complement strand
ATATTTTTTTTTTCCTTTATTTTGGAATTTTTTTTTACACTTGTCATTTTCATTTTTTTTTTAAACTTTTTTACTTTGTCCCGGGGTGGGACATCACTGTACAGAGGTGGATCGCTGATCTGACACTGTGCAAAGCACTGTGTCAGATTGGCGATCTCACAGGCAGTGCTGCAGGCTTTCTCACCGCCTGCTCTCAGCAGGCATTGAGGAAGCTGCCTCCCTGCAAGACCCAGAAGGACCCCGCAGCCATCTTGAATCCGGGGTCCTGCAGGGAGGAGGGTCCCTTGGAACAGCGCGATACATCACGCTGTTCTGAGGGTCTCACGGAAGCACGCAGGGAGCCCCCTCCCTGCGCGATGCTTCCCTGTGCCCTCAGTAGACTGTGATCATGTTTGATCGCGGTGTGCCTGGGGTTAATGTGCCGGGTGTCAGCTGTGATAATCAGCTGACACCCGGCCGCGCTCCCCCCGGGAGGTAGTAATGGCCGACACTATAACAGCTTTTATACAAGGTCTGGACAATTTCCTCAATACACAAAACATTGTGGGTTATAAATGATCGTTAAAGAAAATGTAGAGCTGGTGGAGAAAGGCTGACCTTGATGGACCGGAGTCTTTTCACAAACTATATAACTATGACTCAAATTCAATTTACAAGTAACTGATTCGCTCATCTCCAATAAACATAAAAGCAGAACACCCTGGATTGTTAGATACCGTCATTTCCTTACTGAACTCCATAAACCTAAAAGTCCACAGTACAAAAAAAGTGGGATTCCTGAAAATCATACTTACATGTAACACCAGAAAGTTGAAAAAAACTGCACTAGAAAATTGCAAAACTACATGATATGAACAAAGAATGTGAGTGGGGACTCTACAACAAGCGTCCACCAACACTGAACATCTGAGCATTCGTCCTGGTCAGGAACCTTGGCCCCAACCACCTCGGGACATGTGGAGTCAGGAGATCAGGGAATGAAGGACACGTGTATCAGGCGTCCTCTTATTAGTACGTCCGCACCACTTGGAGGAAACACAGAAGAGTCTGTAAGTCGTACGACATTACAAGATCAAATTGTGTTTTAGAAAAGATTTTATTAATCGACAGTATCAACTGATGGAAAATTGACGATTTGTCAAGTGGATATCAGGAGAGATCCTCCTTCTCTCACTATGCGCGGACCGTAGATGTGGAGCCAGGTCCACCGCGGCACATAGTGAGGCTACAACAGACGGCAGTCAATCACGATAACGAGCCGCGAGCCTCCGAGGCAGGAGCTCACATCGTGCACGCAGGAATCAGAAGACGTGATACATGGAGATTAATATGGCCGGCTGCCCCCGTAGGTGGGACAGTAGGATAAGGCTGGGTCAGTGGTGTCAGCGCCACATTTCTTGGCACACAATACTTGTATGAAGTCTTCCTTCATTGTTGCATACAGTGATATTAATTGACCTTTACAGATAAAGATGAATAAATATAGACTATAACCGAAGGTGCGCAGTCTAGACAGTCCACAAAAGAGCCGCAGTCAAACGCCATGGGGCTGACTCGATGCAGGAGACAGCATCCACAGAGCTGCACTGGAGGTAATCTGCTGTCATCTCAGGGAGACATCCCAAATAAAGTGCCGGTAGCTCCAAAGCTTGAAGTAAGACTCTGTTCACAGTCCGAAGGTGTAAAATACACCATAAAGTAGAGGAGTCTGGCTTCCCAGGGCCCGGGGACAGAGACGCGCTCAGTTGAACAGTATGGAGTCTGGGTCTTGGTTGGCCATCTGCGCTATGTGCTTCAGGACGTCCTTCTTTGTGATGATCCCCAATAATCTCCTGCAGGGAAATAGGGGGAGAAGCGTTAGAATCGTCGGGAGCGCCTGCAATCTAACACTGCTGTCAGCATTCAGAGAGACCGTCTGCAGAGTACACGGTGGTGTCCACCACTGCCTCAACCAGTCTGCATGCAGGGACCGAACCGGTCTGTAAGCTCAGCCCCATCACCCAAAACTAAGAAACCTATACGAGTACGACCATGAGTGTCCGAAATGAAAATCCATGCTCACCTTTATATCTTCTGTTGCTGCACTCATAAGATATTAGTGTTTTCATTCATAAGCAAATGAGGTATTAAGTGCTCTAGGCGTCACAGAGCACTTAACGATCTTCTGTCTGCATAGATTGTTTCCCCGCCCAGCACCAGCCTCTTTAGCTTGATTGCTAGATCACCGATTGCCTCGCCTGGTGCCGCCTGACTTTCCCAGACCGTGAGATTTAGGAAGCTGGTAATGGGCGTGGAAACATCCCAGGGAGGCAGTAGTTCAAGTGCTCTGTTATGTGCAGAGCACTTAAAGCCTCATTTGCATATGAATAATGACACCAATTACTCAGGGAATGAAACAGATAAAAAATGTTGATGGGTTTCTATTTCAAACACCTGCATGCCCACACATGCAGCTTGGAGGCCGATCTTATTGACAGCCTCCCTGCAAGTTCCCAAAAGACACTGAAGTTGGGAGATTTGAACTTCTTGACCTCTAGATTAAAGAGTGACGACAGCCACCATGGCAGCCGCTAGTCCCCAAATGCATTCCGGGAATAGACAATCATCTCCATGGGCAGCCGTCCCCCTTCTGTAGTGAGAATGATATTTCATATAATAACAATAATCATCGTGTTCCTGTATCTCTAGGCTTTTCTCTGTTAAAGGGGATGTTCATTCAGAGAAGAAAAGTCTGCAGTGTCTGTATGTGGCTGCAGACTGTATGATCGTGACGGTGTGAGATGACTCCCCTGCACGCCCTGTGTGGGAGGACACCTGTGTCATTTGCATACTAGAACTCATGTTGAATAGAGTCCTGCACTTCTCTTTTAGTATAAAAAGCCGGGTCAGACACCCTCACGACTGACAGTCCGCAGTCACACACAGTGACAGAGAACGTTTCTTCTGAGACCATAAACCCCTCGGATCCATCTGTGTGTTCATTAATCTGGCCCATCACTGCCCAATCAGCCAAAACGTGCTCACACCAAGATCTTAGGAAATGTGCTCCAGAATTCTTTATTTGGGGAGAGAAGCGTCCTATACACTCATCAGAACCGACTGGCCCTTTACTAAGTCATACATGTCTCTTGCCATATAATAGTCATGGCTTCTAAACCTCGGCAGCTCATTACATCGGTATATTGCGGGGCCACACCTTACGCGTGTCCGTATATTGCGGGGCCGCACAGCACGCGTGTCCGTATATTGCGGGGCCGTACCTCACGCGTGTCCGTATATTGCGGGGCCGTACCTCACGCGTGTCCGTATATTGCGGGGCCGTACCTTACGCGTGTCCGTATATTCCTGGGCCGTACCTCACGCGTGTCCGTATATTGCGGGGCCGTACCTCACGCGTGTCCGTATATTGCAGGGCCGCACAGCACACGTGTCCGTATATTGCAGGGCCGTACCTCACGCGTGTCCGTATATTGCGGGGCCGCACAGCACACGTGTCCGTATATTGCGGGGCCATACCTCACGCGTGTCCGTATATTGCAGGGCCGCACAGCACACGTGTCAGTATACTGCAGGGCCGCACAGCACACGTGTCCGTATATTGCGGGGCCGTACCTCACACATGTCCATATACTGGTGGGGCCGCATGTCCGTATATTGCTGGGCCGCAAGGCACGCGAGTCCGTATATTGCGGGGCCGTACCTCACACGTGTCCGTATATTGCAGGGCCGCACAGCACACGTGTCCGTATATTGCAGGGCCGCACAGCACACGTGTCCGTATATTGCAGGGCCGCACAGCACACGTGTCCGTATATTGCAGGGCCGCACAGCACACGTGTCCGTATATTGCGGGGCCGTACCTCACACGTCCGTATACTGGTGGGGCCGCATGTCCGTATATTGCAGGGCCGCAAGGCACGTGAGTCCGTATATTGCAGGGCCGTACCTCACGCGTGTCCGTATATTGAAGGGCCGCACAGCACACGTGTCCGTATATTGCGGGGCCGTACCTCACACATGTCAGTATACTGGTGGGGCCGCATGTCCGTATATTGCAGGGCCGCAAGGCACGTGAGTCCGTATATTGCGGGGCCGCACAGCACACGTGTCCGTATATTGCAGGGCCGCAAGGCACGCGTGTCCGTATATTGCGGGGCCGCACAGCACACGTGTCCGTATATTGCGGGGTCGTACCTCACGCGTGTCCGTATACTGGTGGGGCCGCATGTCCGTATATTGCAGGGCCGCAAGGCACGCGTTTCCGTATATTGCAGGGCCACAACTCACACATGTCCGTATATTGCAGGGCCGCACCTCACACATGTCCGTATATTGCAGGGCCGCACCTCACACATGTCCATATATTGCAGGGCCGCAAGGCACGCGTTTCCGTATATTGCGGGGCCGCACCTCACACATGTCCGTATATTGCAGGGCCGCAAGGCACGCGTGTCCGTATATTGCAGGGCCGCAAGGCACGCGTGTCCGTATATTGCAGGGCCGCAAGGCACGCGTGTCCGTATATTGCAGGGCCGCAAGGCACGCGTGTCCGTATATTGCAGGGCCGCAAGGCACGCGTGTCCGTATATTGCAGGGCCGCAAGGCACGCGTGTCCGTATATTGCAGGGCCGCAAGGCACGCGTGTCCGTATATTGCAGGGCCGCAAGGCGCGCGTGTCCGTATATTGCAGGGCCGCAAAGCACACGTGTCCGTATATTGTGGGGCCGCACCTCACGCGTGTCCGTATACTGGCGGGGGCGCATCTCACGCATGTCCATATATTGCAGGGCCGCACCTCACGTGTGTCGGTATATTGTAGGGCCACACCACACACGTGTTGGTATACTGTAGGGCCGCACCGCACGCATGTCGGTATATTGCGGGGCCGCATCTCACACGTGTCGGTATATTGTAGGGCCACACCACACACGTGTCTGTATAGTGTAGGGCCGCACCGCACGCATGTCGGTATATTGAGGGGCCGCACCTCACGCGTGTCGGTATATTGAGGGGCCGCACCTCACGCGTGTCGGTATATTGAGGGGCCGCACCTCACGCGTGTCGGTATATTGAGGGGCCACACCTCACGCGTGTCGGTATATTGAGGGGCCGCACTGCACGCATGTCGATATATTGTGGGGCCGCACCTCACGCGTGTTGGTATATTGCGGGGCCGCACTGCACGCGTGTCGATATATTGCGGGGCCGCACTGCACGCGTGTCGGTATACTGTAGGGCCGCACCTCACGCGTGTCGGTATACTGTAGGGCCGCACCTCACGCGTGTCGGTATATTGAGGTGCCGCACTTCACGCGTGTCGGTATATTGAGGTGCCGCACCTCACGCGTGTCGGTATACTGTAGGGCCGCAACGCACGCATGTTGGTATATTGCGGGGCCGCATCTCACGAATGTCGATATATTGCGGGGCTACACCGCACACGTGTGCACAAGTAGCAATGAACCCTTTAGAATTAAACCAATCAGAAGCCAAATGTTAAACTTGGCTAATTAGCGGATACATGTGACTCGCTGCCCAGGGTATGATAAGGGCACATTAGGGCGAGGTGATGACGGGTCACAGTGTGGGGTCACATCTTGTGTAGACACAACCACCCCCAACTCTGCCGGAGAGTTACTTACAGTCCACACGGCACAGCCAGTTTTGCGCCCATGGACTATTACACAACTCAATGTCTGCGATTAGCCCGTAATACTTTTTCTTTATCACAGCTCTAAAATAACAAGTGGTAAAAATCAGGGAAAGCCAGGAATGTGTTAGCACGGCTGCAGATGGCGGACACTCACCCGTTGTGTGTCACCAGACACTGGCGGAGCCCGAGCTTGCGGAAAATGTCAATCACAATCTCCATTGGAGTCTGGTCTGTGATTGTGAAAGGACTCAGGTCCATAATACTGCGCAGCTTCAGGCTGGGCGCTGCCGTCGGCGGCTGTAGTGGGGTGTGTTCGGTGAAGGAGATCCTGGATGAGCTGACGATGCCATCTTGTTTCTTCCTGGCACTCTCTGAAGAAGGAAACCCACAGAAAAAGTCATTGGACTAAACCCCCCCATACACATGGCTGTCACCCCCATACACATGGCTGTCCCCCCCATACACATGGCTGTCGCCCTCATACACATGGCCGTCCCCCCCCATACACATGGCTGTCCCCCTATATGTAGCAGCGCTCACTCAGGTGCTCTCTAGGAGAAAGCCAACGACAAACATGTTCCCAGCAGATGATCTCCGGGAGGACAGCGATCGGCGGTCTGAAATCGGACATGCCTGATCTACATCTCATTTATCAGTCGGCCGGTGCCCCATACACATCAGTCGGCCAAACAGGTCGATGTGACAAAAGGGTAAGGGAATGATTGGCCGACATTATTCTAATGTGTATTGTTTTAATTATTATTTCATTAATACACATGAAAATAAGAAACTTTGCGATGTATCTGATCAAGCAAATCTGCTTCTCTTTCACTGATCTCTCACCCTCAATTCATGGGAAAATATTTACAGTCTTCATTCAGATTTTAACCAATATTAAGATAGAACATGGCAGTTGGTGCATATAACATTTTATAGAGGGGGAGGAGCTAGAGGCAGACACTGATATTTTGCTGCAAGTTCTCCTGAGCTGGGAGGAGCTACAAGCAGAAAGACATTCTGCTGCAAGCTCTCCTGAGGTGTGAGGAGCTGGAGACACTGACATTCTGCTGCAAGTTCTCCTGAGGTGGGAGGAGCTGGAGACACTGACATTCTGCTGCACATTCTCCTGAGGTGGGTGGAGATAGAGGCAGACACAGACATTCTGCTGCAAGTTCTCCTGTGGGAGGAGCTAGAGGCAGACACAGACATTCTGCTGCAAGTTCTCCTGTGGAAAGAGTTAGAGGCAGACACATTCTGCTACAAGTTTTCCAGGGGTGTGAGGAGCTGGAGACGCAAACATTCTGGTGCAAGTTCTTCTTAGATGTGAGGAGCTAGAGGCAGACAAACTTTCTGCTGCACCCTCCTTGGGTGGGAGGAGTTATAGGCAGACATTCTGCTGCACCCTCCTTAGGTGGGAGGAGTTATAGGCAGACATTCTGCTGCACCCTCCTGGGGTTGGAGGATTTATAGACAGACATTCTGCTGCACCCTCCTTTGGTGGGAGGAGTTATAGGTAGACATTCTGCTGCACCCTCCTTTGGTGGGAGGAGTTATAGGCAGACATTCTGCTGCACCCTCCTGGGGTTGGAGGATTTATAGGCAGACATTCTGCTGCACCATCCTGGGGTGGGAGGAGTTATAGGCAGACATTCTGCTGCACCCTCCTTTGGAGGGAGGAGTCATAGGCAGACATTCTGCTGCAGGGGTGGGAGGAGTTATAGGCAGACATTCTGCTGCACATTCTCCTGGGGTGGGAGCAATTAGAGGCAGACATTCTGCTGCATGTTCTGGGGTGGGAGGAGTTAAGAGGCAGACATTCTGCTGCACGTTCTACTGGGGTGGGAGGAGTTAGAGGCAGACATTCTGCTGCACGTTCTCCTGGGGTGGGAGGAGTTAGAGGTAGACTTCTGCTGCACGTTCTCCTGGGGTGGGAGGAGTTAGAGGCAGACATTCTGCTGCACGTTCTCCTGGGGTGGGAGCAGTTAGAGGCAGACACTAATGTTATGCTGCAAATTATCCCGCAATGATAGTTACGGTTCTCCAACGAACTTTATGAGCACCAATGCTTTTATCCTATCTCGGTAATTGGAAACTCTGTATTCATTGAAGACTGATATTCACTGAGAATAGAGAATTTTGAGAGTAAAAGATCAGTCCATGAAGAGAAAGAAGCATATTTCTCTAATAATGTATATTACAGACTCTCTCATTTTTATGTGTTCTATTGATATAGAAAAGAAAAAATAAAATATATGGTTAGTCTACGTTCTCCATTGCTGTGGGTTAGAGTAACGATGTGCCATCACCACGGGCATCATGCTGCAATGATGGACTCACAACAGAAAACTGGTGGACAGGAGCACAAGTCTAAAAGTAAGAATATTTACAGGTTTTTCCCACAGATATTAATTGGAGCAGCAATGTGCATGTGCGACCAACAAGTCATATACACCTGTGCTGTGGACAGCGGATATGCAGCCATTGCTGCCTGACGCTTTCTTGAACAGCACATTTTTGGGATTTGCGTACAGTAACTCAGAGCACCTTACTGAGCGGTCAGATTTCACAGCAGAATTTTATTCTAGGAAACAATTTCCAGTTATTCTCTTACCGATGGAGATGATTAGGTCTCGCCTCAACACAAAACCCACAAGCCTCTGAGACTCTCGGGAAACCACAACAGGGAAGCCACTATATGTTGTTTCGGTAATTGCCGCCTCGATGTCCGCCACGGTCATGGTGTCTTGAGTGATGACGGTTAGTGTTGGGTCATTACGCCGTGGTCGCATTACATCCATTGCAAGCGTTTTATGGCTGAACTCCTCTTTGGCCTCCAGAAAAGGGTAACCATTCAAGCGGATGTGGGCATCGTAGATGCTTTCCCTTCCTAAAGCATCCGCCACCCACTTGCTGGTCATGGCCGCAGCCATTAATGGCACAATGTACTCCAGTCCCCCAGTCAGCTCAAACATGATGACTACAAGTGAGACGGTCATACGAGTGGCTCCACCTGCAAAAACAAACATCATAGGAAACATTACTAGATTTTACCCCCACCCGTCCTACTAAAATGAATAAGACGGGTGTCTAGCATAAAAGGTCCGGCCAGGGACCATAGAACAGACCAGTCCAGCTCTGCCTACTGCCAGCTTTTCCCAGGGCTGCTGCAGGTGACTGACAGGTCTCTGCTGTGTGCGTACGTAACAAGAGGCATGTCAATCACCGGCCGAAGTGCAGGGAAAACCAGCAAAGTAAATTATCTCTGAAACACTGGAGTGTTTCAGAGAAAAATACATGTGGCTGTGATTGGGCAGCCATGCACTTATGGGGTTCCCTTTAAAGGAGTTGTTGGGGACTTTTACATTGATGGCCTTCCTTTAGTATAGGACATCAATATCTGATTGATGGGAGGGCGACAGCCAGCACACCCAGCTGTTTCTGATTTTAGCAGTGACTGGACGTGCTGAGTTGTTGAGCTGCAGAGTCATGGGGTGCCATGGTAGCATACTGTCCTCTAGAGGTTTTCAATGCAGGGCTAATTCATTTAATCCATGTGTTTCCATGTGTATCCTATCTGATGTATACACAGCAGTCCCAGTGTCTCCTATGAGATGTATATACAGCAGTCCTTATGTCTCCTATTGTGATGTATATACAGCAGTCTCATGTATCCTATGTGACGTATTTATACAGCAGTCAGTGTGTCTCCTATGTGATGTATATGCAGCCAGCGTCTCCTGTGATTTATAAACAGCAGTCCCAGTGTCTCCTATCCTATGTGATGTGTACATGGCAGTCCATTTTTATCCTATGTCCATTTTCAACAGCAGCCTGTCTCCTATGCCATGTATTTAGAGCAGTCCCAGTTTCTATATGATGTATATACAAAATTTTCGGTGTCTCATATGGTGATGTTTATACAGCATGCTCAGTGTCTCCCATATGATGTATATACTACAGTCCAAGTGTCTCCTATGTGATGTATACACAGTAGTCTCGATGTCTCATTTGTGATGCATATACAGCAGTCCATGTGTATCCTATGCAATGCACTGTATATACAGCAGTTTCAGTGTCCTTATGTGATGTGTATACAGCAGTCTCTGTGTCTCCTATGATAAACAGACAGTAGCTTCGGTGTCTCACATGTGATGTATATACAGCAGTCTCAGTGTCTGCAATGTGATGTGTACAGAGTAGTCTCAGTGTCTATATGATGTATACACAGTAGTCTCAGTGTCTCCTGTGATGTATATACAGCAGTCTCAATGTCTCCCATGTGATGCATATACTGCAGATCTCAATCTACTTGAGATTAATAACGTAACGTGAGCAGTGATGAATTTCCCAATGTGAGGAGACATGTAGTATAATATAAATCTGTGTTCGGAACAACTTACTTTGCTAGCTACGTATTACAGCCCACATCTGCCCCATATTAGTGCACGCTGACCAAGGCATACATGTACAATGTGCATAAAAGGGTTAATGTAATGGGAATGTATATTATGTACATGTCTTATTCATTCACACATTAGTCCAGTTCTGATTCTCAATGTCCATAAAGGGACATTTTTTTGGACCTAGCATTTAATATATAGGGTCTGCAGGGGCTAGGAGCTGCAGTTTTGACAGCCACAGTTGCAAACCACTGGGCTAGTACAATGCTTCTTTGCATACTTACCGAGACAAGCAGCGGCTCCTACCATGGCATAAAGGCCTGGAGTAATGCAGTCGGCCCCCTGACTGCACCATCCCTCGAAGATATCCCAGTCATGGTGATAGAAGGCCAGCTGCTCCATGCACACTCCCATGAGTCTTCCCATGATTGCACCCACTGCCATGCTTGGTATGAAGAGTCCGGAAGGCACCTACATAGAAATACAGCATTATTGGAGCACAAGAATCCGCAGGGAACCTATCTAATCTTCGGCTTTCTGGGATTTTGGGTCCAATGGGCAGTCCGTGCAGTGATTATAGAAGTGTGCACACGGAGTAAGCTGTCAGTCACTGATGGTCCAATGGGCAGTCCGAGCAGTGATTATAGAAGTGTGCACACGGAGTTAGCTGTCAGTCACTGATGGTCCAATGGGCGGTCCGAGCAGTGGTTATAGAAGTGTTCACACAGAGAGCTGTCAGTCACTGATGGTCCAATGGGCGGTCTGAGCAGTGATTGGAGAACTGTGCACACGGAGTTAGCTGTCAATCAGTGATGGTCCAATGGGCGGTCCGAGCAGTGATTGGAGAAGTGTGCACAAGGAGTTAGCTGTCAGTTACTGATGGTCCAATGGGCGGTCTGAGCAGTGATTATAGAAGTGTGCACACAGAGAGCTGTCAGTCACTGATGGTCCAATGGGCGGTCCGAGCAGTGGTTATAGAAGTGTGCACACGGAGATAGCTGTCAATCAGTGATGGTCCAATGGGCAGTCCGAGCAGTGATTATAGAAGTGTGCACACGGAGTTAGCTGTCAGTCACTGATGGTCCAATGGGCAGTCCGAGCAGTGGTTATAGAAGTGTGCACACAGAGAGCTATCAGTCATTGATGGTCCAAAGGGCGGTCTGAGCAGTGATTGGAGAAGTGTGCACACGGAGTTAGCTGTCAGTCACTGATGGTCCAATGGCCAGTCAGAGCAGTGGTTATAGAAGTGTGCACACGGAGTTAGATGTCAATCAGTGATGGTCCAATGGGTGGTCTGAGCAGAGATTGGAGAAGTGTGCACACAGAGAGTTATCAGTCATTGATGGTCCAATGGGCAGTCCGAGCAGTGATTGGAGAAGTGTGCACACGGAGTTAGCTGTCAGTCACTGATGATCCAACAGGCGGTCCGAGCAGTAATTATAAAAGTGTGCACACGGAGTTAGCGGTCAATCAGTGATGGTCCAATGGGCGGTCCGAGCAGTGATTGGAGAAGTGTGCACACGGAGTTAGCTTTCAATCATTGATGGTCCAATGGGCGGTCCGAGCAGTGATTGGAGAAGTGTGCACACGGAGTTAGCTGTCAGTCACTGATGGTCCAATGGGCGGTCCGAGCAGTAATTATAGAAGTGTGCACACGGAGTTAGCTGTCAATCAGTGATGGTCCAATGGGTAATCCGACCAGTGGTTATAGAAGTCTGCACATGGAGTTAGCTGTCAATCAGTGATGGTCCAATTGGCGGTCCGAGCAGTGATTATAGAAGTGTGCACATGGAGTTAGCCGTCAGTCACTGATGGTCCAATGGGCGGTTCAAGCAGTGATTATAGAAGTGCGAACACGGAGTTAGCCATCAGTCACTGATGGTCCAATGGGCGGTCCGAGCAGTGGTTATAGAAGTGTGCACATAGAGCTGTCAGTCACTGATGGTCCAATGGGTGGTCCGAGCAGTGGTTATAGAAGTGTGCACACGGAGTTAGCTGTCAATCAGTGATGGTCCAATGGGCAGTCCGAGCAGTGATTATAGAAGTGTGCACACGGAGTTAGTTGTCAGTCACTGATGGTCCAATGGGCAGTCCGAGCAGTGATTATAGAAGTGTGCACATGGAGTTAGCGGTCAGTCACTGATGGTCCAATGGGCGGTCCGAGCAGTGATTATAGAAGTGTGCACATGGAGTTAGCGGTCAGTCACTGATGGACCAATGGGCGGTCCGAGCAGTGATTATAGAAGTGTGCACATGAAGTTAGCGGTCAGTCACTGATGGTCCAATGGGCGGTCCGAGCAGTGATTATAGAAGTGTGCACATGGAGTTAGCGGTCAGTCACTGATGGACCAATGGGCGGTCCGAGCAGTGATTGCAGAAGTGTGCACGCGGAGTTAGCCGTCAGTCACTGATGGTCCAATGGGCGGTCCGAGCAGTGATTATAGAAGTGTGCACACGGAGTTAGCTGTCAGTCACTGATGGTCCAATGGGCGGTCCGAGCAGTGATTATAGAAGTGTGCACACAGAGAGCTGTCAGTCACTGATGGTCCAATGGGCAGTCCGAGCAGTGATTATAGAAGTTTGCACACGGAGTTAGCTGTCAGTCAGTGATGGTCCAATGGGCAGTCCAAGCAGTGGTTATAGAAGTGTGCACACGGAGTTAGCTGTCAGTCACTGATGGTCCAATGGGCGGTCCGAGCAGTGATTATAGAAGTGTGCACACAGAGAGCTGTCAGTCACTGATGGTTCAATGGGCGGTCCGAGCAGTGATTATAGAAGCGTGCACACAGAGTTAGCGGTCAGTCACTGATGGTCCAATGGGCGGTCCGAGCAGTGATTATAGAAGTGTGCACACAGAGTTAGCTGTCAGTCACTGATTGTCCAATGGGCGGTCTGAGCAGTGATTATAGAAGTGTGCACACAGAGAGCTGTCAGTCACTGATCGGACCGCCCACTGAACCCATAATCCCAGCCCAAGCGGAGGATCACATGATGAAAACATCTCAAACTATATATATCCATCTGTTCCGCTCCCGCTGCTCTACAGTATGGGGCCTGCAGACTGGACTGTATTTTCATGCTGACAGGTTCTTTTTTTTCCCCTTTTCAAACATTTTTATTGAGTTTTGTAAAATACAAGGTAAGGGGAGGGGAAAGGGAAGAAATTTAACAAGGGGAAAAAAAAGGGTTATGAGGGTGGGAAGGATGGGGTATAAAAACTAGAGAACTTAAAGTTCACTTTGAAACACTTTACAGAAATCAACTGAACGTTAAAACATTGAATCAATACACACACAATATTTATAAAGTTGAGGTAAGTGTAGTATTTTCAAACCGACCCAAGATATCCACTGGTCATCGCATTTCAGACCTTCCACTTCTTAGAGTATCCATTAACCCCTTCCATCTGCAGTCATTTTTTGTTTCTGCACTTACATTATTTCTCCCTTTCTTCCAAGAGCCATAACTTCTATCGTTTTTTTATTTTCCTGTCCGAAAGGTCAGTATGATCACAGTGATACCAAACTTATACCAGTAGTTTATTTCATTTACTTAAGAAATGTGTAAAATGAAGTGTTTGCAATTTTCCTAGAGCCACAGCATTTTGTTTTTTTCCATCAACTGAGCTGGGGGAGGCTTCTTTTTTGCATGATCAGCTGAATTTTATCGAAAATATTTTTAACTACTGACGTTTTGATATGTTTTTATTGAAGTTTTGTTTTTGACCAAAGGAACCCCCAAATGTCCAGTGTTTGGATTTTTTCTCTTGTAAAGGCGTTTACCTATGGGGTTAATTAATTTTACATTTTAATAGATCAAACGTTTATGAACGCGGCAAAACCAATAAATGTAAAAAATACACACATTTGAAGTTCTTTACTTTCAATTGGGAAAAAGTGGGTTGATCTAAATGTTATTTTTTATCATTTTATTAGTCCCCTTAGGGAACTTGAACCTGCAATCATCCGTACGCTTGTACTATGTATCGAGATACCGCTGTGTGTCAGTAAATTGACAGTCTGCTCTGCACACACGCTTATTTATTATATCAAAAGTGAGTACACCCCTGACATTTTATAAATATTTTAGTCTATCTTTTCCTGGGACACCACTGAAGATCTGACACTGATAGAATGAGCAGTAGTCAGTGTGCAGCTTGTATAAGGGTATGTGCACACGTTGCAGATTTGCCTGCAGAATTTTCTGTACAGAATCAGCACCTCTTGGCAGAAAACACAGGTAAAAATTTGCACAGATTTGATGCGTTTTTTTATGTGGATTTGTATGCGTTTTTGTAAGCTAAATACAGATCTATTATTTTACAAAAAAAAAAAGAATTGTGATGTCATTTATTTGTCCAACCTCTTATTTTGCATACTCCATTGAAGAATACTGT
>VIAB01001681.1:120395-132054 GCA_009801035.1 Oophaga pumilio | reverse complement strand
ATTGCAGGGGTGCCAATACTTTTGGCCACCACTGTATATCTATGGATGGATGGATGGATAGATAGATATATAAATGTATCCATAGATAGATCTATAGATAGATATATCTATCTATCTATTTTTCTATAAATATATCTATCCATCTATCTATAGCTTGATCTATCTACACTCCCTGACAGAAGTTATGTCACTTATCCATGTTATGTAAATCAAAGCTTATAACCGGACGTTAAATTCATCCATTGGTTGTATAAATTATTCTTTTGAAAGCTGAAACCCTCCGAAATGTGGTTTAGGTTAAGAAAATAAATTGGCATCAATGCAGAAATATTGATCATTTAATGGACACAGAATGGTCAGATTTTGGCAAGACAAAAGTTTTGTCGTTTGGTCATATAATGCCCCCAATCCTAGTTTACATCCTCACCAGTGCTCAGTAAATGATCGGTTAATTAGTGGGTGTGTATAAAAAGAAACCCAGCACCCCAGACTTTCACTTGAACTGCAACTTGAACTCTGACAACATGCCAAAAATCCACCCTGCGACCAAACCCTGTATTATCAAGAGGCTGAAGACCAGATCCACTGCAGATCAAATTTATTTAAAAATAAAGTTATACTCCCCTTACGCCCATTGCATTGAAGCCCTTGCCCCCTGTAAAATACAAAAAATAAACAAAAATACCTTACGCATAATCCACCTATGCCCATGACCCCTGTAAAAAAAAAAAAGGAAAAAATAATACACAACCATATCCCTCACTTGTCTGAAGTGCAGCTAATCCATACTGACTCACAACAATTCGGATGATTTGGAGAGCGGTCGCCAGCCGGCACACACTGACAGAAGCATAATCGCTCCTGTGTCTAGCGCTGAGCTCCCACTGTGAGAAAGTTAACCGGAGTTCATAGCAACGCGTGGTGCCGTAATTGCTGCCTGATCAGCCCGCCTTATCTAAGAGTATGGGCGTTACTAATAGGCTGTACGCCAGATGCTCTGCATTACCTGTAGGTGAATAACGCCGCATACAGATTATTATCTTTTGTGCAATAATATACCAAACAACCACCCCCTCCATGGATTCGTAGGTTGAGAGTGGTTGCTGCACCTGTGTTGCTGCCATCTTTAATCGGGTCCGCTGCACCTTGAAAGTGCATTTGTTTGGAGGCCTGGGCACGTAAGCATCTCTGCCTTATTTACAGTGTTTTTTGAAGTCAGAGAGAGACCATCATCCCAGATCTAACTATACCTTCTCACCAACGAGATCCAAAGAAACCTCCTCACCAACGAGATCCAAAGAAACCTCCTCACAGACGAGATACAAAGAAACCTTCTCACATACAAGATTCAACTAACCCTTCTCACCTACAAGATCCAACTAAACCTGCTTACCTACGAGATCCAAGGAAACCTCCTCACCGACAAGATCCAAAGAAACCTCCTCACCGACAAGATCCAAAGAAACCTTCTCACATACAAGATCCAACTAAACCTTCTCACCAAGGAGATCCAAAGAAACCTTCTCTCTGACGAGATCCAACTAAACCTTCTCACCGACGAGATCCAACTAAAACTTCTCACCGACATTTTATTCTACTTAGTAGAAGGAACTGAAAAGAAGGACCAATGATAACTTTGGTTTGCACTAGGAATAGCTTCTATAATAGACAATGGAACCCAACCTGGGAGCAATATAACACAGCTTCTGATTGGCCATGAGAATTTTCGGTATTTTTTGATCTTGGCATATGGAGATGTAATCATACTGTGAAGCAGAATATTACAAGATCTGTACATATCAGACAAACAATGGAGGCAATAAAACCATCCAGTATCTTACCTTCATGCCAAATGTGAAGATGGTGATAACCGCTTTGAAGATTAGTGCTAAGGACAGCTGCCACAATGCGGTGTAGACCCCACTACGGGCAGAGCGATCAGGCACGTTGCCCACATTTGTGCTGTTGAAATCATTATTGTAGTCGCATAGTTTGGATGAATCGAGCAATCCACAGTCATTGAAAAGCTCCGATATCAGTTCACTAGAGCTTATTCGCGTGTATTCATTAGGGAATGCTATAATGGCAGTAATGGCGGTGACAACTAGGACCTCTACCACAGGATAGCGGCCCAGCTTAGTGGTCTTTCTTCTGCGGCACCAAGCGATGTTCCCTCGAATGAAGAATGCTCCCCATAAGCCTCCGAATATTCCCAGGAAAATGAATGGGACGAGCTCTAAAAGATGCCACGGAGCGTGAAACTCAACATAAAAGAGGACCAAGCGGCTGTTTCCAAAAGGGTTAATGGAACGTAATGTAAAAGCTGCCACTAACGCAGCAAAGAAGGACCTCCACAGAGTCTTCAGCGGGAAGTAATAGCTCACCTAAAAGAAACAAGGACAGCAAACAGGGCTTCAATGAGCACAAGGTCATCACACATCATCTCAGGTCAGGACATCAGACTGGTCAGAAGAAAGACGCTGGAGAAGA
Organism: Oophaga pumilio; assembly: GCA_009801035.1. Classification (NCBI taxonomy): domain Eukaryota; kingdom Metazoa; phylum Chordata; class Amphibia; order Anura; family Dendrobatidae; genus Oophaga; species Oophaga pumilio. The sequence goes on along the minus strand of VIAB01001681.1, from coordinate 129,564 downwards.
ACAAAGGCCGCTGGGATTTCTATACATCCATCCACTGTGCTTCTAAGATAGAACGCAGCGTTTTGAATGCAGCGCAGGTGAGCTGCGTCCAAAATGCTGCTTTTCCTGATCGCGGGCACATACTCTCAGTTGTGGAGATATTAGCAGTCAAAGTATTTTGCCCCTAATGAGTATACATGCACTTGGACTCAACAAAAGCTATCTCACAGTTTTCACTGGGCAGAGGGGGGCGAGTAATTCTGCTCCCTGTATGATGCCGACCAATAATAAGCAGGCATCAACACACTGGAGAAAGAACACGCCCCCACAATAGTTCAGAGCAGGTAGGTCAGTGTGTTGGATGTAATGATACAGCAGGGATCTCCAGGTCTAACCTCCTGCATGAGTAAGTGTGGGGTAGTGGGGATGCAGCTGAGTTTAGCTGCGTCACAAACTTCTACTACCTCTCACAGCACTGTAAACTCTGTTGCAGACCTCACAGCTCTCTGAATGCTGAGCTCTATAAAACCCCGCCCCCACCAGCTATTGGTAGCTGTGCACACTGTGCATAGGCAGAAAGCTGCCAATCAGTGGTGGGGGTGGGTTATACAGAGCTCATGAATATGGAGGACTACATGGTAGCAGGTTTACTAGTCCGGTATCTGTCTCTACATTATGCAGTCACAGATTACGTGACAAAAACGTGATGACAGAAGAATAATAAACATCAGGACTAATTACCTCTTCCAGGCTGAAAAGGACTCCCCCGATGGGGGCACCGAACGCCACAGACACTCCGGCAGCAGCTGCTGCAGAAAGCACCTAATTTCAAGAACACACAGTCATCACAGAGAACATGGACAGAGGTTTCTACTGACTCACTACAGTAGGTTTATCTCCCCCAGGGGAACAGATGATGGTCATAGAGCTACCTTCATGTCACCTCTGATCCCTTGTCCTCCATCTTCCAGCCTTTTCTGCTTCCACCTACACACCATGGATCAGACAGACCCTGATTAACGGACTCTGCATGGTGCTGCAGACAATCTCTTTGCTGGATTTTGTGTGCACATTGTCACAGGGCTGAACTTTATAGAGATGATGGACATATTACAGCCACGTCTGAGAATCTGTCAGCTCAGTGAAGGGAACCTGTCACCAGGAATAACGCTGTTAACCTGCAGATATGGGGTTAGTCTGCAGGTTAACATTGTTATGATGCTGTCCGGCGCCTGCACATAGCATTTTATTCTCCCCGCCAGCACTCGCTATTCAGTCATGGGGGAGGGGGCGCCGGATCAGTCACTGCTCTGAGTATAGAGTGTAACCACACCCCCGGCCCTGACTGACAGCCGCCTCAATGCAGAGCCAGTGTCAGTCATGAGGGCGGGAACAGTCACTGCTCTGAGTATACAGAGTGTAACTGCACCCCCTGCCCTGACTGACAGCCGGCCTAAATGCAGAGTCAGTGTCAGTCATGGGGGCGGGAACAGTCACTGCTCTGAGTATACAGAGGGTAACTGCACCCCCCGCCCTGACTGACAGCCGGCCTCAGTGTAGAGCCAGTGTCCGTCATGGGGGCGGGAACAGTCACTGCTCTGAGCATACAGAGTGTAACCGCACCCCCCGCCCTGACTGACAGCCGACCTCAATGCAGAGCCAGTGTCAGTCATGGGGGCAGGAACAGTCACTGCTCTGAGTATAGAGTGTAACCGCACCCCCTGCCCTGACTGACAGCCGGCCTCAATGCAGAGCCAGTGTCCGTCATGGGGGCGGGAACAGTCACTGCTCTGAGTATACAGAATGTAACCGCACCCCCTGCCCTGACTGACAGCCAGCCTCAATGCAGAGCCAGTGTCAGTCATTTGGGAGGGAACAGTCACTGCTCTGAGTATACAGGATGTAACCACACCCCCTGCCCTGACTGACAGCCAACCTCAATGTAGAGCCAGTATCAGTCATGGGGGCGGGAACAGTCACTGCTCTGAGTATAAAGAGTGTAACCGCACCCCTGGCACTGACTCACAGCCGGCCTCAATGTAGAGCCAGTATGTCATGGGGGCGGGAACAGTCACTGCTCTGAGTATACAGAGTGTAACCGCACCCACGGCCCTGACTGACAGACGGCCTCAATGCAGAGCCAGTGTCCGTCATGGGGGCGGGAACAGTCACTGCTTTGAATATACAGAGTGTAACTGCACCCCCGGCCCTGACTGACAGCCGGCCTCAATGCAGAGCCAGTGTCAGTCATGAGGGCGGGAACAGTCACTGCTCTGAGTATACAGAGTGTAACTGCACCCCCGGCCCTGAATGACAGTCGGCCTCAATGCAGAGCCAGTGTCAGTCATGGGGGCGGGAACAGTCACTGCTCTGAGTATAAAGAGTGTAACCGCACCCCCGACCTTGCAGCCATGTCAGCGCCTCCCCCATGACTCAATACCAAATGCTGGTGGGTAGTACACAGATCATTTTCTCCCCGCTGCGTTCGGGAGCCGGAGAGCAACATAAAGCTGTTAACAAGCACATTAACCCGATATCTGCAGGTTAAAAGTGTTATTCCTGGTGACAGGTTTCCTTTTTATGAACGGACAGATTCTCAGAAGTGGCTGTAATATGTCCAACATCTCTATAAAGCTCGGCCCTGTAATCCTTTAAAGGAATATCACATTTGTATAAAGAAACAAGAAGAAAACCACAAAACATACAGTAACAATGTTACAGATTGTTCACTGGCAATGCCCAAACTGACGACATCCGGTATTAGTTTAGGATACTTTTTTAAAGCTTATAAAAATACCCAATAATATTAATTCTATTGTCATAAATTCCTTTATATACTTACATAAAAAGTTTTATGTGGGCATTCGGCCCACAAATTATGTAACGCATCTTATCAAACATATTTGCTTTTTTCACCCACTGGACTGATTTTTTTTCTCAATTCATGGTTAAAATCAGCTACATTTTCAGTGGAGACAGATTTTCACAATTACTGAAATAGCAGATGACAGTTGGTGCTTTTAAAATTCAATGAAAAAGGGAGTGGGAGGAGCTGTAGAAAGACATTCTGTTGCAAGTTCTCCTGAGGTGGGATGAGCTAGAGGCAGACACATTCTGTTGCAAGTTCTCCTTAGGTGGGAAGAGCTAGAGGCAGACACATTCTGCTGCAAGTTCTCCTGAGGTGGGATGAGCTAGAGGAAGACACATTCTGCTGTAAGTTCTCCTGAGGTGGGACGAGCTAGAGGAAGAAACATGCTGCTGAAAGTTCTCCTGAGGCGGGATGAGCTAGAGGCAGACATATTGTGCTGCAAGTTTTCCTGAGGTGGGAAGAGCTAGAGGCAGACAGTCTGCTGCAAGTTCTCCTGAGGTGGGAAGAGCTAGAGGCAGACAGTCTGCTGCAAGTTTTCCTGAGGTGGGATGAGCTAGAGGCAGACACATTCTGCTGCAAGTTCTCCTGAGGTGGGATGAGCAAGAGGAAGACACATTCTGCTGTAAGTTCTCCTGAGGTGCAATGAGCTAGAGGAAGAAACATTCTGCTGAAAGTTCTCCTGAGGCGGGATGAGCTAGAGGAAGACACATTCTGCTGCAAGTTTTCCTGAGGTGGGATGAGCTAGAGGCAGGCACATTCTGCTGCAAGTTCTCCTGAGGTAGGATGAGCTAGAGGAAGACACATTCTGCTGTAAGTTCTCCTGAAGTGGGATGAGCTAGAGGAAGAAACATTCTGCTGAAAGTTCTCCTGAGGCGGGATGAGCTAGAGTTGGACACATTTTGCCACAAGTTTTCCTGAGGTTGGATGAGCTAGAAGTCACATTCTGCTGTAAGTTCTCCTGAGGTGGGAAGAGCTAGAGGCAGATAGTCTGCTGCAAGTTTTCCTGAGGTGGGATGAGCTAGAGGAAGAAACATTCTGCTGAAAGTTCTCCTGAGGCGGGATGAGCTAGAGGAAGACACATTCTGCTGCAAGTTTTCCTGAGGTGGGATGAGCTAGAGGCAGACACATTCTGCTGCAAGTTCTCCTGAGGTAGGATGAGCAAGAGGTAGACACATTCTGCTGTAAGTTCTCCTGAGGTGGGATGAGCTAGAGGAAGAAACATTCTGCTGAAAGTTCTCCTGAGGCGGGATGAGCTAGAGTTAGACACATTTTGGCGCAAGTTTTCGTGAGGTTGGATGAGCTAGAAGTCACATTCTGCTGTAAGTTCTCCTGAGGTAGGAGGAGCTGGAGAGTAACACACATTCTGTTGCAAGATCTCCTGAGGTGAGAGGAGCTAGAGGCAGACATAGTCTGCTGCAAGTTCTCCTGAGGTGAGAGGAGCTAGAGGCAGACACATTCTGCTGTAAGTTCTCCTGAGGTGGGAGGCGCTGGAGAGCGACACACATTCTGCTGCAAATTTTCCATAGGTGGGAGGAGCTGGAGAGCGACACAATCTGCTGCAAGTTCTCCTGAGTTGGGAGGAGCTAGAGGCAGACACATTCTGCTGTAAGTTCTCCTGAGTTGGGAGAGGCTGGAGAGTGACATACATTCTGCTGCAAGTTCTCCTGATGTGGGAGGAACAGGAGGCCAACAGGAGTTCTGCTGAAAGTTCTCATGAAATGACAAATCTCTATAGAACTGTCATATCCCATCTCAGTAATGGGAAAATCTGTATTCACTGCAGACAGAAATCGCTCTTAAATTGAGATTTTTGAAAATGAATGATAAAGTCAAAAGGAGAAAGAAGCAGATTTCTCCAGTTGTATTCAAATAGAAAAAAAAAAATTACAATTGTCTCGTCTCTAGAAAACTGGCATACATCGTTCTTCCATGTGACAGAAGGGGTGCCATGACCGTCATCAGTGCAATGAGATAACCCTTCTGGACACTTCTCTGAATGGAGGCAGTCACTCCTCTATACTGAGGACAGGCAGAGCAGCCATACGGAGGCTGTTATCTCCAACAAAAAAATGGCTCTGAGTAGAGGTAATATTGGCTATGTTTTAGCCAATTTATTTTAATAAAGAACAGTAATCAATTAGTTATAGGGGATGACCAGGAATGTGTTAAATTGGCCCCTTCACATAATTCCAACTGCAACCCATCCTAGTCATGTGTCAAGAAGAGCTGCAACAGCATGAAGAACTCCAGCTCCTGAAAATGGTGTCTCAACTAACAAAGGAGCTGTATTGCAGATATACCTCAGTCAGCCAGAAGAAATGATATATCTCCTTTGCGTAGGACTGAGAACAAAGTATTTTTTCCTGCCTTATTCTGCTGTGAGCAATGAGCCAAGGAAAAGATGTATTTCTTCTCATGTCACAGCCCTTCTCCTCAGCTCACCAGTATGTATGCTTATGATACAGCTGATCTGTCAGTCGAGACACAGGTCTTGGGAGCTGCGTTTCTTCACACTGCTGAAACCCTTCCTGAAACATGACTAGGACTAACTGCAGCTTAAATTACATGATGGAGCCCATTTATTCACATTTTTGGAGAAACTATTAATGCAAAAGTGAAGTTAAAGTTTCTTCATACAGCACAGTGCACCAATATACCTATATTCAGCAATGTTTACCCTTGATGAAGAGCAGTTTGTCAGCTAATGCGACACACTGAGCTACCCAATGTTGGCGCACTACAAGGCCATATGAACTACATTCCTGGATCAACCAATGTAGTTCTGCCTTTCCAAAAATTGTTATTATTAACTTCTAGCAGGAAAGGCTGAATTTATGGAAATGTACCACACAATAATCAGTGGGGAATAGTGCTGTAGTCATCTACAGAAATGGTAAAGGCAACTTTTAAAAGGAATCTGTCACAGGGTTTTGCTACCCCATCTCAGAGCAGCATGATGAAGGGGCAGAGACCCTGATTTTAGTGATGTGTCACTTACTGGGCTGCTTGCTGCAGAGTACATTTTTCTTTTCCTATTTTCTAATAGGTTTAGGGGTTTTAGTTGCGATGACATTCACGTTATTCATTATTTTCGTCTTTGTGTTTCTGTGTCTGCACTCTATTATACACAGTATGGTGCTTCGTATTGACGAAGAACATACAGTCAAGGCCAACATTTTTGAAAGACACAAATGTCGGTTTTCAGATCTTTTCATCAGAGGTTCTCTGGTTACTAAACATTTCATAAATCTTTACACTTTTATTGGCAAATACACAAGTTTCTGTAAAGCCTCAATATTCCCAATCGCTGCCCCTTATTTCTCCAGATTTCTGCCCTTCTCCCCGGCAGATGGATATCGGCTTCTTGGCCAAATCCTGACGGATGATCCATTCTAGTCTAATCAGTTCTTGGAGGTGATCACGATTTCCAGGTTTTGTTTGTTCACCCACTTTTTGAGGATTGACCACAGGTTCCCAATGGCATTACAATCTGGGAGTTTCCTGGCCATGGACCTAAAATGTCAAGGTTTTATTTATAGAGTCACTTAATTATCACTTTTGTTCTGGGATATGGTCTCCATCATGCTGGAAAAAGCATAGCTGATCACCACATTGCTCCTGGATGGTTGGGAGAAGTTGCTGTTGGAGAATGGTACAATCCCACTCTTTATTCAAGGTCGTGTTCTTAGGCAAAATTGTGAGTGAGCCCCCTCCATGGATGAGAAGTCCCCACACATGCATGGTCTCAGGACATTTTACTGTTGGCAGGACACAGGGTTTTGTGGTAGTGCTCACCTTTTCTTCTCAGGACATTCATTCTTGCAGATGTCCCAAATTTGAGGGGAGTGAAACAAAGAAAATACCTTTACTCCCATCTTCTGCAGTCCTATCCCTGTACTTTCTGCAGAATGTCCTCGATGTTTGTCTTGCACAGAAGTGGCTTCTTTGCTGCTCTTTTTGGCACACGGCAGCCCCTGACTCTCCGGAGTGGGAATCTCTGGTCCCACTCCAGAGCAAGTTCTGCTCTGGTGTTGAAATGATCCAGTAGCTGAATCCTCTTTAGGAGATGGTCCTGGCATTTGATTGACTTTCTTGGGTGTACTGAAACGTATTCACATCAATTGAACTTCTCCCTTCCCATGATGATCCAATAAATGATTGACTTATTGGCAATCTTTACAAGCAGCAATGTCCTTGCCTGTAAAGCACTGGTGAGGCCAAGCAATGATAATCTTAAGACAAGCAATGACATTGCGGCTTATGTGATCCTTTTTATAACATTTTCGAGTTAATGCAAATTTCCACTGGAAAAACTGAAGCTGTAAACTTGGCGAAAAACGTATCAAAAAACGTATGTTCACGACTGTATATTTTCTATTGTTTCGTCATACCGCCACCAGTGCTTATTGCTCTCCTTTTTATTGCATCTCTGCCTTTGTGAGTGGTATGTGGTTTGGAGTGTGATATGGTAAGAGAGGCATAACGGTAGACTTGGTTTTGCACAATTTTAAATGTGGTGGCGACATGATAAAAAATTGGACACAATGGGCTGTTTATTCGGGTTTCTTGATACAGTTGGCACGCTTTTACTGGTGGGTAAAAATCCCTATCTTCTTTATTGTGGTGCTCTAGAAGTTCTTGTTGAGCCTTAATGTAACATTACTTGTGACCATGCCCCCTTAAGTGGAGAAGGAGGAAACGAACGATCCCCATATTAATACATACACTTACCTCTCGCCTCTTGGCTTCATTCTTACGATACTTGGTGAAAAGATGGCACAAGATATTGCCACAGCAGCACGCCACGTGAATCAGGGGACCTTCCTTTCCTAAGCTGAGGCCGGAGGACACAGCAAGTACCAGCGTCATAGTCTTGATTATCAACGTCCACTTTCCCAGGTATCCACGGATAATAAATCCGCTGAGTATGGTTTTAATCTATAGGATAAAAACATCACACTGTCGTAACAGAAGGACACTTATCAGCCATGACACAATCTGTAGAGAATCAGTGACATTATCCAGGAGAAGCAGCCGGTCTATCCCGGCACGTCATGAGAAACCACCGATATGTCCCCAGTAATGGCTCGTCGGGATGGAAAACTGCAGATACAAGGACTGAAAAGACACAAACAACCTGGAAAATACAACAAGGTTTTTTTTGTTTCCCGAGACTAAAAATAATATGGAAGATTTTCATTCATGAAATCACGGAGGATTGCTCATGTGTGTGATCATCCATCGGTCCTTACACATCAGCAGTGAACAGTCCCCGTGCTGACAATGGCACTGCATCAAGCGCTGGATCAATCAGCCATGTGCACACCCATCGTCTCCTCTGAAATGCGGGACTGACTTGTGCATGCTGCAACTGATCACACGGACATTTGGGTCCTATAATGACATTGGTCATAGTGCCGTCTGTGGTGTGAACGCTGCCCTAGTGTGTACAGACATGCGGTCTCAGCACCCGCACACGCCGCCTTCCTACCTCACCTCCTGCCATAGCTCCAGTTACCTCCTCTGTTCTTACTGATTAGTCTGAAGACAACATGACGACGCATGACGTGGATGGACTTCGTTAGAAAACAAAGTAATTACTACTGTCCCGGGTAAGTCCCTGTTACTCAGGAGTCCTGCCAGTCTTTCCCATCTGTCCAGGTTACCGCTGCAGCCAATCACTGACCTCAGTGATCCTGTGCCATGTAGACAGCGAGGCTGTAGTTGGAGATCATATCCACACTGCATAAATAGTGGGAACACCAGGACGGAGCGGGAGGGCGTATAACATTGATGACGATCACATCACAATGCTCGGACAGGCCGGTGGCGCTTTTGACCCGGGCGTGAGTGCGTGCAATTCTATGCAGGGTCAGGAGAGCCGCCGGCCAGTCCGAGCATTGCGACTTGATCTTTGTCCGTGTTATGCGGCCGTCTGTCTGCGTCCTAATAGTTATTTTCTTGCCATCATAACTCTGTTGTTCGGCAATTTTACAAAGCCATTTAGGCCACCAAGAAATACAGCTACGTCATGGTCATCGTGTGGGTACATAAACCTCTGTAGCCGGACCCCACCGGCCTCATCAGATGTCAGGACGTTTGCACTCTGGATTTTGGGACTTAGTGACAGATCTGTGTCACGTAACACTTCGGGGATCTACCAGATCATCCTGAACTTTTTCTTTTTTTTCAATAAAAAATAGGAATGGATTCGTGAACAAAAAAGAAGGGAAACAGGTAACTAATCTGGGGGTCCATTTACTCTAGAAATCTTAAACGCTTGGAAGGTGCCATAAAAGATATTAGCCATTCTGCAGTCAT
>VIAB01001680.1:20049-40303 GCA_009801035.1 Oophaga pumilio | reverse complement strand
TAGTTCCAAAGAAAGTTGGGATCTTGTATAAAATATAAAGAAAACAAGAATGCAGTGACTTGTGAATAAAATAAGGCTACAAGATATTTCCAACAGAAGATAAAAGTTAGACATTTTTCTATTTCATGAAAACAAAAAAAACTCATTTAGCAATTAATAGCAACACATCCAAAATGGTTGGAACTGAGTTAACAAAAGGCTTTAAAAGGAAGTAGTACTAATGAAGAACAGCTGGAGGGTCAATTTTCAACCAAGTCACATGACTGTGCTTCCAAAGGGCGTGTTAGAGAGGCAGAGTCTCTCCAAAGCAAATATGGTTAGAGGTTCTCAAATCGGTGAACAACTGTGTCTATATAAAAGTTGTGAATCAATTTCGGATAAATGTTTCTCAATGTAAAATTGCAAAGACTTTGAATATCCCACAATACATAATATCTAAAGATTCATAGGTTTTGGAGATATCCATGTGCATAAGGTACAAGGCTGACTGTCCATATTGGATACTTGTCTGCTACGGGCTCTCAAAACAGACATTACTCAGTCATGCAAATCACTGCATGGGCTCAGAAATATTTCCAGAAATCATTGTCTGTGAACAAAATGCAAGTAAGCTCTAGAATGCAATGAAGAACCTATGTTATAAACATAATCCAAAAATACTGCCATCTCTCAACTAACGCTCATCTAAAAGGGACTGATTCAAAGTGGGAAACGATTCTGTGATCAGATGAACCAAAATGTGAAAATCTTTATGGAAACTGCTGACTCAAGCTAGATGGTCCCTCTTTTCATCAGTGCAGTTCAAAACCTGCATTTCTGATTTGGGGGTGCATTAGTGCCTATGGCACGGGCAGCTTCCTCTATCAATGCTGAGCATTATCTATAGGCTTTAGAATAACATATGCTCCTATCCAGACTACTGCTGTCTCAGCAAAGGCCTTAAATGCTTCATCAAGACCATGGTAAACCACATACTGCATCCATCACAACAGCATGGCTTCACAGAAGAATAGTTCAGGTGATGAACCATCCGCCTGCAGTCCACACCTTTCACCAATAGAAAACATTTGGTGCATTATGACACGAAACCTCCTGCATAGACCAAGGGGCATGGAGCAGCGGGAATCCTACATCAGACAAAAATGGAACAACCTTCCTCTTCCAAATCTCCACCACTTGGTCTCCTCCTTTCCAGACATTTACAGGCTGTTGTAAAAAAGGGGGATACTACTCAGCGGTAGACATGGCCCTGTTCTAACATTTTTGAGATGTGTTGCTGAATAATGTCTGACTTTCAGCTTCTGATATGTCTTCTATGTTCTGCTGTAAATATAATATGACTAGAAGAGATTTCCAAATCATTGCATTCTTGTATCCTTTAGGTTTTTTTCACAATCTTTAATGCAATTTTTCAGTACCATAAAATTTGTATATTGTCAGCTGTATATCCCATTACACTACATAAAAGAGGTGATCTGCTGACTATTGAGCAGTTTGTTCATTCAACTGATCATTGACAATGAAGGGGAACTAGTGTTCGACCACCTATTGGCTCATTTTCTTCAGCTACATCACCTTTGCTTCTGTCCATCCTGGTGGAATTCTTATGGAGTTTGAAGTCTGATTATTTTCACAAAAGCCTGTAGTGTATTGAGCATTGCAATTAATCCTCTCTTTTCGTAATCATTGCTCGTTCCTTTCTATGCGCATTCTCCAAAGACTGCTCACGTCTCCAAACAATAATACACAAGTCCAATTTACGGTACATATATGAATTATCCTCCGGTAAACCTTCTCCAACGGCCATGTTTTTGAAAGATAGAGGGGCTTATGATTTGGTGACATAGAAAATACTGAAAATAATCATGGGCACATGATGGTTTTTTTTGTTAGTTTTGTTTTGTTGAAAAGTAATAAAGATCATTTTATTTGTTGAAGCTGGAATCTGGGAAACTTGGGTCAGACCGAGCCTCACCAGATATTAAAGCTACCTTAAAGCGGGAAAGGGAGGATCACCAGCATCTTCTGGCCGAATCCTACAGCGCTGTCATGGACCTGACAAAAGAACTACAGGTCAACGAGAAAAACTGGGCTCAAGAGAAAGAGGAGATGTTGACTCGTTTCCAGGAAGAGCGCAAGCAAACAGAGGAGCGAATAAAAGAATTGCAGAGTAAACTAAAACAGGTGAGAGGGCATGGGGGATTTTCGCTTGGTCAATAGCACAATGTCCATACACCTTTTGAAGACCTTTAGGATAATACTACCATTTACACATGGAATTATCATGAACAGGTTTCATCCTCAGCAAGTATTACTGTACATCTTTAAAGGGAATGTGTCAACAGATTTTTTTTCACCTAATCTGAAATCAACATGATGTAGGGGCAGAGACCCAAATTCCAGCTTTGTCACTTTCGTAGCTTCTTACTGTAGTTTAGTGATTTAGCCATGTAGTCTTCCATATTCAGGAGCTCTATATAAACTTGCACCCATCACTGATTGTCAGCTTTCTGCCTATGCACAGTGTGCACAGCTGTCAATCAGTGAGGTGGGCGGGTTATAAAAGATCAGCAATAGGAGAACTGCCAGATCTGTAGCAGATAACAGTGCTTTTATCAAAACTGCAGTAAATTACACATTGCTGAGTTGTATGCATTATGCTGCTCTCAGATGTGGTATCAGAAACCTGGTAACAGATTCCCTTTAAGAGTACAGTAAATTGGGCTCTAACCCACTGTTCCCTCTACTTGGCAGCGTCCGCAGGTAGAAGCAAAGAAGTTTTGGAAAATTACTTACAGGACTATAAAAATAGAACAAGTAATCATTAGACATACTCATATATAGTCAATCATGCTTTTATGTGAATCTGAGGTTGTTCCTGATTTCCCTTGTTAGAAAATAGTTGTAGTAGCAGAGAGTTGCTGTGTCACAAAGGCCGTTTAGCAAAGGATGAGAAGACCCTCTTAACTTGATAGACACCGATCCATAATATCTCACTTATATAAAGGGATATTCTGGTATTGTGCAATGAAAGAGTACCCATCACCTGTCTGTGCCTGCCCTTTTTAGTTTAAGACCAGCAGGAAGCCATAGACTGATTATATTACTAAATATGAATTAACAAAAATGCCTAGTAGTCTCTCTAACTTTTCCATCAAAAGTCGTGCCCGCACTTCCAGGTTGTGAAATCCTGGCATGCAGAAGGGGGATCCTACATCCCTCCTCCCTGTGAAGAGTGAGATCTTGCGTGATATCACAAAATGTCACGTTTTTGAGCTAAACTAGTGTTGCCACATAATTTACCAGGCCTTTGTTGATCATTGACTGCTCTAATACTGCACCGATTGGTAACTGCTTAGTAAATGATGCTGTTGCTCTGGAGTAGTTGAAGCTTGAGATCTGTCATTTTTACAGTAAGGGGTCCCATGGATGTTATGGGATCTCACTGTAGGGATGCACTCTCTGGTAGGCATTAGGCCTTAGGTAGCATTCACACAGGCAATACAGTTTTGGTCCAGACACGTGCAGTTTTTTTATTGCTTGCCCGAGGTTGCACAGCACCAAAATCATAAACATAAATCCCTAGCCTTGTCCAGGCGCTAACTAAACAGAACAGACCCTGGCTACTCATACACTGCTGAGCTAGCCCCAGCTCGGCCAAACAAAACATCTAATGTCTTAAGCAGCCACTGATGCTTGCAGTTCTCTGCACACGGTCTCGGAGACATTCTGGCTCTTCTCCCTCTCTTCAGCTTCTCCAGCTCCCATACACCTCCAGTCTGCTCTGCTCCCCAGCAGACAAGACATTCGCCAGCTAACGCATTCGTCTCTGCTGCATCCAGCTGCAGTAGACTGCCACCCACTGAATCTACTGCCTGCTTCTTAGCAAAAACACTACAGGTGTATCCCTAATCAAGACACTGCAGAGCTCGGATGTAACCCTGTCCTTCCCAGCTATGCTGTACCACTCTGCATACTGGGCTCACAACCCAGGCATTTGGACCCTACTTTTATTAGAAAGTAGGTCCTTCAGCCTGGCTCTTAAGATAATTCTGGACATTTTTGTAACTGTTGACATATTTCATAACATGATCTGTTTGTGGCTGCTCAGTTTCCTTTTATATAAATGGCTGCCACTGGTGATGGGTGCATTCTAACTTTTTGTATAGTTGACTCTACCGTTGATTCTTAAACGGGCTATGCACATTTGATATGTGTAATTTATTATCCATGGGGGATTGCTGACCATACAGTGATAGTGGGGGGTGACTGATTCTGCCAGACAGCAACTTGACTAGCTTTTCTTGGCCAAGAGTGCATGCTTGTTGGGGAGTCGAGAGGAAAAGCTGATCGCTATGGAAAGTGTATAGCCAGTTTGTAGTTGCTCATACACTTATGAAGTGCATTATTTTTGCCCAATTGAGTGATGTCCAATAAAACCTAGAGATATATACATTTTCACATCTGGATTTATGTTCCTTGTTTGACTTTTTATCTTAATGTATATTGTAATACTACATTCCCTCTGATTATGGGAAATTTAGGTGACATTTCTGGCAAGATATGTAATTGCAATCAAGTTGTTAATTCCTAAGCCCTCCCAGACTGTCAAGTGTCAGTGACAACCAGGCACTATAACTAGGAAAGCCAGGTAGCACCAAAGCCGTCTGGAAGAGTATCATACCATGTTGCCCAGCATGATCTTGGTGGTATTTTCTGCAACTTGACGTTAGAGAAGACAGTCCATTTTATTTGTGTTAAACCTGTCTGAATTGTGCTATTTGTTCTCTGTTCTTAACACAGTTAATGTATCTCTTGATGCCGTGTTCCATGTGTCTCAGAGATGAGCAGATGTCACAGATGTTCTATAGAAACATGCCGTACAGGAGGGCTATGTGACTATGGATAATACATGACCAACCATAAATCCAACCATACAGCCTCAAGGTTGTGTGGTATGAGTCATAAACTAAATTAAGAAAGGTGGTCCTTTCTTTTTAATTTAATAAGAAAAAAAATGAATTGAAGTCTTTGAGCTTTATTATCAGGAAATCTCTTACCAAAAATGGATGCCTTCCTGATAGAACTGTCCTTTTATCTTTTAAAGGGATGCCTTCTCTGAAAAAAACACTGCAGGGAATGTGTAGTATTACATTATGGTAATTCAAGTAAATGGCCTACCTTATAATGCAAGATCCATTCCGGGACCACCGAGGCAAAACCTGCCTTTTTTAAGTGGTTCTTCACATAGGGTTCCCAAGCTATATCCTCCTTTGTGACCCTCTGAAATTTGGCATTGTCTGACCTTACGGTTGCGCCCCCTTCCATCTATCCTCTGGTTATAATATAATGTAGGACTGCAGGGCACAGATAATTATAGTCTGGATGGATGGATGCATTGATACACCTTATGTACAACAACAGAAATTTGCTTCATTTTGCATTTTAGATGCATTGACATAATAGCAAAAATTGTTGCAAGAGCGGGCATACCTTTGTTGATTAAGATTTTTTGGTGTTGGCTACATGCTAAACCTATCTTGGTGTAGAAGCCTTTCCATCATTTCGATTGACTTTAGTCAAAGCACAAATCATTTATATCTATCAGACTTATACATGGACAGTCTTCCCTCCAACGAGGCTAATCCCCACTTAGTGGTCCCCACGGCTTTTGTCATTTCCATGTGTTGGCATTTTCTGCCCAGCAATAACCTAATTTTATCTGGATTAGGTTTGTGAAACCTACAGTTGCCAAAATTATATTTAAATCCCTCAATCGCCAGAGGCAGCAATGGAACAGAGTCCCAGCGCGACGTGATGTTAAATTCTCCACGGCTGTCAAATGGAATAAATTGTGTCTGGGATTGTGGAGTTAGCGATAGCCCATTACTGTGCGGTTATACATACCCACTCCAGTAATAGTGGCAGACGGGCTCAATAAGACATTTTACACCTAATTAGTAGAGTGTTCAGTAATGAGAAAATAAATCTAAGGGTGGAGGACAGAGCCTACTCTTCAGTAGCATATCACGCCATAGATTTATAGGAAGCGTGGCAGCACACAATCCATGGAGTGACACATTACAGATCTCTATTTAAAATCTTCTGTTTTATTCATAAAAAGGAGCAGATTCCTAAAGCCAGACATGAGCTGTAGAGCGGTGTGTAAAATTACACTAAACACAATATATTATAGACCCCCAGAGTGCTGGAGATCGCTATAAAGTAGAAAGGAAGATAAAAATATTCTGTAGCAAAAAAGCTCATTCATACAACTGTTACACCTTATGTCATATGATATTTTTTGTTAAACTACTTCTGAATCCAACAGTAAAAAAAAACTGAAATCTATTGGATTGTGTATTACGTAGGGATTCTCCCCAATGATCATGGCTTCTTAATATGTTACTGTATGATGGCACACACAGTGCCTTTTGCTCCAATAAATGATTGTCATATATAACAATGAATGAGTTGTCTGCCATTGACTAATAATTGTAGCATAAAGGATCATCAGTCTAATAACCTTTGCTATTGACTTTGATCTGATAATCATTTCTCTTCCCTGGACATGCAGTCAATCACCTTTCAATACTTTTTTCACCTTTAACGTTAGAGGTTTTCTCAAGATCAGTCTTCTGGAACACACCGCTCTCCTTCCTCCTCAGTTTCCTGCTTGCTGGGGGACACTGTGCTCCTGAAGATTAACTGCTTAACCCAGTGGCATGGTTGAGCTGCTAGTCTGAACTGCGTGCTCTCCAATGCTGCCTGCAGGGGCTTCAGAGAAACGCAGTGACTCTAAAGCTACAGTAGCTGCCCATTTTCAGAGCAGCGCTTGTAATCACTGTGCACCTTGCCTAGGTGACTGGCCACCTCTAATAGACTGCAGAATTGGCTGGTTACCTAGGCAATAAGCTGCATACTATAGAATTAAAAAACCCTCAGGACATTTTTTAATATGTTATAAACTGCAAAATTGCTTGTTTTATACAAGCAATTTTAACAATGCATTCAGTTGAGACAACCCTCTTTTATGATCTGTTTCTGACTGACAAGTTTGTTCATGGTGTGAAAAAAAAAATGATGGAATATCAGTGCATGGTGGTTACAGACACCAGCATGCTCATTTGTGGTAATTTTTTCAGAAAGAACAGGAGTCTTGGGTGAGAAGAGGCCCAGAGAAGAAGAGTGGATGCTGGAAGGAGGTATGGATCATGTACATCTTACATAAAGAGCCTGCATAATCATGTATAGTACAGATTTATATGAAAACCCTTACAATTACCTGTAGTCAGACATTTCATCCTGTGCTAATACAGGGCTAATATTATCATGTAGCTCTACTTTAATCTAAAACTATAGGCTTTAAATGAGACAATTTGTTAGAATTAACTAGAAAGAGGCAGCTCCAAATAAACATCTTCTGTTTTCTTGTAAGTGCCATTCATTCCAGGGTACAGAGCTTCAGTCCCCGAGCGCAGCACTACACATTACACTAACTTATTGTCACAACCTATGCAGGTCCCCCCCACCGCCGTCACGTGCCTAGTCTTTAGCTGTCACCTCACTATACCCTGCCTAGCGCACTAGCCGGCAAGGGTGCTAGCATCACCACTGCAAATAGTAAACACAGGGGGTAGTGACAAAAGCATGAGACAGACAAAAACAGGGAATAAGAAAACTTAGCTTTCAAGCTTCTGCTGCAAGCGCCATACAGCAGAAGATACAGAACAAGGACCGCAACCAGCTAATACACGCTGGCACCAGAGAGCTCCCAACTCCTCAGCTGGTCTCCAGAGAAAAAAAAAATAGGCAGTCAGCTGATGCGTCAGGTGACTGTTTAAAAGATGGTGGGAGTGGTCACCACCCATATCGGCTAAACAGCAACACCGCAGCTGCCAGCAAGGAAAATGACATTAACCCTTGCTGGCCTGAAAGGAAAAAAGCTACGTTTAAACTCTAGCAAAACCAGAGCTGCCACGATTCCAAACATGAATCGTGACATTTATGGTGTCCGGCTCCGTACTCCTTGTACTTATGACAACCACGAACAGCTGAATCCACCTTTTTTATATTGATGACCTATTTTAAGTAGAGGCCATCAATTTCATAGTCCTCTTTAACCACTTCATGCATCCTGACATAGCTGTTTGTCGCAGTCTGGATGTGTGTGTGAGAAGCAGGCAAATGGCGCTAGTGTTACACAGCTGGCACCTATGTAACACAGTCGCTTCTCTTTAACTATTTCAATGCCACTATCCATCATAGACAGCAGCATTTAAATGGCGTAATCGCTAATGCATTGGCTCCCATCGGCCACTTGCGACACAGTTGTGGTGTGAAGATAGATTACCATGGCGGCTGCCATATTGGTGCCCTTATGAAGCCCAGGAGATTGTCAGTGTATTTAGATACTGCAATACTATAGTATAATCGAAAGTAAATTTCTTTTGAAATTGTCGTGTCCATAAAAAGGAAGAACA
Source organism: Oophaga pumilio (assembly GCA_009801035.1). Classification (NCBI taxonomy): domain Eukaryota; kingdom Metazoa; phylum Chordata; class Amphibia; order Anura; family Dendrobatidae; genus Oophaga; species Oophaga pumilio. The sequence goes on along the minus strand of VIAB01001680.1, from coordinate 31,820 downwards.
AAATCAAAATGCCACAGATCCGGTTTTACGTCATCTTTTCCTCTAAACGCCCAATATAAAAGCTATTAAACTGTTGTATTTACCTAAAATGGTATCCATAAAAAAAAAAAAAATGGCGTCAACGCACACATAAAACAAGTCCTCATTCATGGAAAAATAAAGTTTCAGGTCTTGGAAGCGGGGCAACAAAAGATAAAAAAATTTAATATTCAGAAGTTTTTTAACCCCTTACTGACCCTGGACGAAATAGTACGTCCAGGGCCAGCATCCCCCGCTTTGATGAGAGCTCCGGCGGTGAGCCCGCATCAAAGTCAGGACATGTGAGCTGTTTTGAACAGCTGACGTGCCCTCAATAGGCGCGAGTGGAATCGCGATCCACTTGCGCCTATTAAGTAGTTAAATGCTACTGACAAACTCGGCACGTGATCCGGAGGTCATCTGTGCTTTGCCATAACAACGAGACTTCTATGGTTGTTGATGACGGATTGCTATGAGCAATGCTGTCATTCTGCTAAATAGAGGTGATCTGAGCATCACCTCTATGTAGCAGAGGCGATCGAGTTGTGGCAGCTTCTAGCCTCCCGTGGAGGCTATTGAAGCATGGCATAAAAAAAAATTTAAAAAAAATATTTAAAAAAAAAAAAAAACAAGTTCAAATCACCCCCCTTTCGCCCCATTCAAAATAAAACAATAAAAAAAATCAAACATACACATATTAGGTATTGCCTTATTCAGAATCACCCGATCTATCAATAAAAAAAAAGGATTAACCTGATCGCTAAACGGCGTAGCGAGAAAAAAAATTAAATGCAATAATGGGCGAACAAAAGAACATATCTGCACAAAAGTGGTATAATTAAAAACGTCAGCTCGACGAAAAATGGAGACGCTGCGGGTCTTGGAAAATGGCCCAATTTTTCTTTTTTTTTTCTTTTTAGCAAACTTTGGAATTTTTTTTCACCACTTAGATAAAAGAGAACCTAGACATGTTTGGTGTCTTTGACCTGGAGAATCATAATGGCAGGTCAGTTTTAGCATTTAGTGAACCTAGCAAAAAAGCCAAACAAAAAACAACTGTGGGATTGCACTTTTTTTTTTGCAATTTCACCGCACTTGGATTTTTTTTTCCTGTTTTCTAGTACAAGACATGGTAAAAACAATGGTGTCGTTCAAAAGTACAACTCGTCCCGCAAAATAAGCCCTCACATGGCCATATTGATAGAAAAATAAAAAAGTTATGGCTCTGGAAAGAAGGGGAGCGAAAAACGAAAACGCAAAATCGAAAACAGCGGAGGTCATTAAGGGGTTAACTACTCAAATATCTTCATTTGGTATTTGCCTTAATTGTACAGACTTGACTTTAGGTTTTTTTTTTCTCACATGTTCAACGAACTTGTAATGTTTTTGCCCTGTTTTTCAGTTCATTAAATGAATGGTTTCATTCAGAAGTATGCCGTGACCCTCATTTGGATATGTCAATGAAAAAATGAATTTTTATGGCTCTTGGGAGAAGGGGAGGAAAAAAACACCTAAACAGAATTTGATTAGTCAAGATGGGTTAAAGGGATTTTATTATCAGAAAATGACCTGTTCATGAAATCAGGGCTTTGTGTTGAATGTGTTTAACACATTTCGTGTTACTTTTTTTTTTTACGATTATCACAAACACACATCTATATATAAAAAAATGGTCCAGAAGCCAGTGTTGCAGGATTTCAAACATTCTGCTTTTTCAGGAAATAACACATGTACATAGCCACAAAAGTTGGCCAGTGTGAAAATTGAAAGATTCCATTTTTCTTTTTTTTAACTTTAAATCTTTTTATTTTTTAATAAAGTTCATGAAAAGGTTTTTTCTTTTTTTTTTTTTTTAATTTTGCACAAAAACCTTTTTGATCTCTTCTCTTTATTGTTGAGCAGCACTTTTTATTTTAAAATTGTATATTCCACCAAGCCTTTAAATCCAAGAATCCAAATTCCCAAACCATATCTATTAAAGTGTATACAGCATCACTGGATGTGGGGGAATAAGCAAAAGTTTCTAAAGCAACAAGTATCAATGGGAACTAGCAGATAAACTCCATAGATACACAGTTGTACGATTCACAAAAATCACGTTGGGTTCACAAAGTGATCGTGACCTTGAAAGCTATCACTACTGTCACTTCACCATCAATCTTGCGGAAAAATGCTTCACTTGTGAGCAACCATAGGATTGTCAAGGGAATAGGTTACAATCCGTATGAAACAGCTGTTCCATTTAGTAACTGAATACATTCCTTCAGCTGCTGGACATGAAGTCGACTTACAGCTAGTTTAAGTATTTATCTTCCTATTCTTCCTAATTGAGGCTGAGCCAGTGAAGACCTAAGGGGTTTTATTAAGTCGTGTTCTGCACCCCCTTGTGTCCCTGTACATTTCGGCACAAAGCTAGTTGTGGCATTCTTCTAATGTGGACAGCCTCCTTTGATCTCCTAAACTGCGTAATATGAATATTTATTAGGTAATATGCTTTCTTCTAGGCTCTCAATGACAAGATGCAGGATAAAGATATTGACTGTGACATAGATGCCAGCGGGACCAATTTAAAAAGGTAACGATTACTTGATTCTTTCTTCTTGGTATAGTGCAGCGTGTGGATAATAATCTGTATTTATAATTTCATTATGAGTAGAATTTTATTATAAACTCATTATATACAGTGTATCAAAATGCGACATTTTCATAAATGGCAGCATGAGCTTGACTTATTCTGAATTTTATAAAACTGCATTTTTTTTTTCCTACAGAACAAAGTCTGTGTCCTCTATGTCAGAATTTGAAAGTTTATTGGATTGTTCTCCTTTTCTTCCTGGACAACCGCCCCTTGAAAATACTGAAAACAAAAAAGGAATGAAAAGTTTTCTGGCTTCTCAGCTTCTCACTAATGGTTCAATAGATTCAGATATCAGTCAGAAATACTGCCCGTATATGAATGATAAAACTTTGTTTGACCACTTGGCCAAGGACAATTTGGGTATCTCTTCTTGGGATTACACATTGAGTAATTCTGGAAAAAATGGAGACGCTGGTCACAAGCAGATACAGAGAAGTTACACTGCACCAGACAGAACAGGCATTCGAATTTATTACAGTCCACCAGTTGTGAGAAGACTGGAAGCTCCTTTGGTCCAAAACAAAGAAGAAAAACTTATGGTTGAGCCAGGATTCCTGTTTACAATGGCAAAGCCTAAAGATATGGAAAAGCCAGAAGGCTTGTCTGGTAATTCCTATAGTCGATGGTTTTGCAATTTCTCGAAGAAGAAGTGTGACCTTTTGGACAAGGATGCTATTACAGAAACGCCATCTTCCATTCCTGCTTTTCCAACGTCATTGGGTGATTTAGAGATCTCTGGAAACATGAGTGATGACATGAAAGAGATAACAAATTGTGTTAGGCAAGCAATCCGCTCAAGTTCACTAGAGAGGAAAAGTAAAAGTACATCAAGCCAGACAGTCGGTGCCACTACAGTTGGTGTCCAGACTATCCAGATGGTAAGTGTTGGTCTCCAAACTGATTTACCCCGAACAAGTCTTCATGCAAAGAGCTGGTCTCCAAGAAGCTCATCTCTGCTGTCTGCAAGGAGCAAACATATTTCCACATCTTTGGACAAAGTCCATTCCCGGATTGATCGACCTTGCTGTTCACCCAAGTTTGGCTCTCCTAAGTTGCAGAGAAGGTCTTCATCAAAACTAGATGTCTCTAAAGACAGAAGCTTGTGGAATCTCCATCAGGGCAAACAAAACGGATCAGCTTGGGCAAGATCTACAACTACTCGAGACAGCCCAGTTCTCAGCAACCTTTATGATGGATCGTCCAGCTTGTTCAATGTAGTAGATCACGCTGGAAGTACAGAGTCTCTGTACAAGACAGGAGCAACTGAAAGAAATAAAGCTGAAGCTCCTAAATATGGCATTGTGCAGGAGTTCTTCAGGAATGTGTGTGGCCGAAGTGGTCAGAGCTCTAGTACAGGTGCTGAAAAGAAAGAGCTAGAGGAAAATACCAAGAAACCGGATAACCATGACCATTGCTCATCTGCTATGTGTCATCCATCCTACAATGTATCCAAACTATTGAGCAAGAAGACCCCAAGACAACATGTTGCTGATGAGCATAAGTCTTCTCTCGCAAGTCAAGGAGCTAAAGATGGCAGCTCCAAAGACCCTGATGTCGTTTCCACAACAGCAACGGAAGTAAGTGCTACTCTTCGATGTCTTGCTGACTATGTGTGATTCTCCTAAATTATTTTGTACTGAAAACAGAAAAGATCTAGTCATTCTATTACTCATGGTACACTGGATTTCTTCTCTGTGGATGTACCTTGTTGAGCATTTTCTTCTTAAAATCCGTATTACCTTGCTTTTCCTGTAGGATTACTCCTGTAATTGCAACTCACATCCTGTCACATCCTGCTTCTCCAGACCGTCCCGAATCCACTCTCGCCAGAGTCAAGCCAGGTGCCAGCTCCACCAAGAACCAGCTCCATCTGAGGAAAATACAGCAACTGGCTGCAAATGAAGATAAAGATATTCCCAGGATTCAGTCCACTACTCGCAATCCACTGTTATGTTTCATTTCAAGATGCATCACATAAAATATCCTGTTCTTGCCTTCGGTTTTGTACATAAGTGCATAGGTTAGATTGACGTTGACTTTGCTGCCTACTGAATGCTAATGTAGCACTTAACCCTTGAAGTCCTTGGTAACTTATACCTAAAGTAGGTATGTATGCATACACTGTATTCTAGATTCCGTATGTTTGTATATTAATGCCAGGATTGCTAGGAGCTACTTTACTGCCATAAGGACCCATCACATCACAATAATACACTGTGTTTTGTCTTAAACTTGATGGATAAGTTTATGTCCGTCTTTATCACCGAGATCTTGATCATTCCTTTTCTTACACAATTTTAGTAACTAGTCCTATTTACACTGTTTGAATATCAAACTATTGGTTGACACTTTTAGGTGATCAGAGTAATTTACAAAATGTATTTATTAATTAGCAAAATAAAATAAAAGGCAGTCTAAAGGCAAATTAATAATAAGACTACAAGATGTCCCCAGTGACACTGCTAAGAAATGCACACAAGTCATATGGGTAGTGAAACCTCGAAATTATACTAGGTAGGTTTTATAGTTTATGCACTCATTGGGATATTATAACCCACGAGAACAAAATACTTGCATAGTAGTGCCCTGTTAATAGAAATATTCTGTAGATAGGAATATTTAATAATTTGGTAAAAATATTTGCCCTGTGTATATAATGTGTATATATAAATCTCCATTCTCCCAGTCATTGCAGCACATCTATTGTCATTCTGAAATGCACTGTTTTTTGTTTTTATTCTATCTCCGTGATTACTTTGTTTTTCCTTGTTTATGTATGTTGATTTGGCATTTCTTCATGGATAATGGGTTTTATTTAGGATTTTTTCTTAAAAATGGCGTCTTTCTTCCAAAACAGCATTTCTCTTGCCCATTGGCTGTGTCTGGTTTGGCAGCTCAGTCCCCTTCAACTGAATTGGAGCTAAGCTGAGATACCAGCTACATTGTATGGACAAGAGCCACATGAGTTATGGAGAGACTAGTCATGGTTTTTCTAATCTGCAAATCACTTTGAGCGTATGAACCTTTTAAGGTTACAGTGCCTGTAAACAATCATGGTCAACTTGGGCACAGTTTTCTATCATGACATCGAGATGCCTCACTATCACCGAAATTGGTTAGACATCTCTTCTCAGACCACTTACGGACTAACAAAGGATTACAGCTTGATACCTAGACAAACGGCACATAGTCCATTTATTTGCTTGGTCATTGTATTAGCCAGGTATACAAAAACCTAATGATCTGATATGATCTGTTGGCTAACGGTCAGTTTACGTGTACCGACTGGTGGCACGATATTACTGCCAATAGGTAAACTGTTTACCTATCGATGATCATTTGACTGCCTGTCTACACAAAGCAAAGTAAACGATGCACACTGAACAAACCATGCTAGATCGGTCAGTGCAGATAGGCAGCCGTAGTTCTTGGCAGTGCGAGTACTGTTTCAAAAGATCATTTCACGCATTTTGCTTGTTCAACAGATGTTCGGCAGCCTGATTACACTGCAAGGCAATGTGAAACATGAGTTCTTAACAACGATCGGTCACCATCATCTTGCAGTGTGAATTCCCCTTTAGAATTTGCTTGTGTAATTTGTTACTAGTGTCCACAGGCATATTGACAAACAGTAAGCAACCAGAGGAAAACTCAAATTGGACACTCAAATGACCCACTCAAGCCTTCTGAATGTCATTTTTGTTAATCCAGAACAACGGGGTTTGCATCATGTTAACCTAATCTCATTCTGTTTTTTTGGGCAGTAGTTGGGACTCTCAAAATTGTGCATTTAAAGTGGGTGCACACAGTTTATTAGCCCAATCAATTTTAAGCTATGGGCTCTCCATGAATGGTTTGCGAACTGTGAGGTACTTCGTGGGTGGTCACCACTTTGTAAATTTCATTGTGATTTAGTTTGCGATACCTTGTACCCGACTTTTGTGTAGGCCATATTTTTATGCTTTCCCGGCAGCTTTATATCCTGTTCTGCAAAATTGTACCCTTCCTTATAAAACCTATTCGAGGGAAGATTCCTAACAGATTGGGCCCATGCATACTCTTTACCAGTACGATCCTCTTGCACCAATCTGTTTCACATGCAGATTGCAGAGGTATGGAGAATGACCTTTTGTACAATCATGTGTTTAGTGGTCCCCTTCCACCACTTTATACATTCCTCTTGGTAAAATTCGCAGAACTGCCAGTTTACTAATCCTGCCCTGGGAAATGTTAGCTTTTAAGCTTCTTTCCTTGCTAGTATAAAATTACACTGCCATACTGCCACATACACTGACATGTAATATGCTGCTGTAGATAGTTCTCCCACTAACCCCCGGTAACTACACATTTAATGAGACAACAGGAATTGGTTCACACTACTACTTGTTGGCTTATTTTGGCTGGAAAAGGCCTCTTACCTCCGCTCGTCACTGTGTCCTTTCTTGGAAGTGACCACTACACTTGCACATTCTCTAAATCCTATCATTCTGATGAATTTTAGCAGTCACATGAATTTTGTATGGTTTTAGGACGGACATTAGTATAACTCAAGGATAGGACCAGTATTACTTCTGTTTACACAAGGTATAAATATGAACAGTACCACTATGTTCATTCCTGCCTGTAGGTCACACTTCTTCATACTGCCACTAAACCTACGTTGGGGGAAATAAGTATTTGATCCTTGGTTGATTTTCTAAGTTTGCCCACTGACAAATATATGAACAGTCTATAATTTTAAGGGTAGGTTAATTTTAACATTGAGAGACAGAATATCAATAATAAAATCCAGAAAATCACATTGTATAAATTATATAAATTTATTTGCATTTTGAAGTGAGAAATAAGTATTTGATCCCTCTGGCAAACAAGACTTAATACTTGGTGGCAAAACCCTTGTTGGCAAGCACAGCAGTCAGATGTTTTTTGTAGTTGACGATGAGTTTTGCGCACATGTCAGGAGGAATTTTGGTTCACTCCTCTTTGCAGATCATCTCTAAATCATTAAGATTTTGAAGCTGTCGTTTGGCAACTCGGAGCTTCAACTCCGTCCAAAAGTTTTCTAAGGTTATTAAGGTCTGGAGACTGGCTAGATCACTCCATGACCTTAACGTGAACCTGTCACCAGTTTTTTGGCCTATCAACTAAAAATATCATCTAATAGAGTGTGAGCTATAACTTTCCCAACTACTTGTGAAACCCCCTGACTCCCCATGAATCCCCCCATAAAAACCTTTTATATTACTTCGGCGCTGTATGTAAATATCCTCGATCCGATGGGCGTTGGTTCTGGTCTCTCTCTCCACCCCTCCCTCCTCGGCGTGCTGTACGCATTCCGTTCTGTGAATAGCGTTCGCGTACAGGTCCCGCACATTAAAATTGCCTACAGCGCGTGCGCAGTATGCTTTGCCCAACTGCATTAGTCACACCAATTAAAAACATTAGTAAATAACATTTCCCACATGTCTGCTTTACATCAGCACCATTTGTAAAATGTTGTTTTATTTTGTGATCATTTTAGGAAGTTTAAAAATGTAGCAGTAATTTTGCATTTTTTCAAGGAAATTTACAAAACTTATTTTTTTAGGGACCTATTACATTTTGAAGTAAGTTCGGCAGTGCTGTATGTTTTAAACCCCCAAAAGTGATACCATTTTAAAAAGAGCAGTCCTCAACAATTGCTTTCAGGTAGTTTATTAACCCTTCCGGTGCTTTTCAGGAATTAATGCAAAGTGGCATAACAGAAATTAAAAAAATATATATTTTTACCATCTAAATGTTGATAACTTCTGATTATGTCACGTTAGTCGGCAAACTTTAAGGCCAACATCAGGACCACACGATCAAGATCTTGGGGTGCCGATAGGTTTAAAGAGGGAGCCCCCACACTCTGTTAACCGTCAAGATGCGGTAGTCGTTATTGACAGCAGCATTTAAGGGGTTAAACGATTATGGTCGGTACCATGCAGCAAGTTGTCAGCTATGGTGTACAGCTGACAGCTGCTGGATTGTCAGCAGTGGAGGAATGCTAGTCTCTTATATCACAGGTCAGTAAAAAGACATACTGGTGGTCACTATGGGGTTACAATTATAGACTGTTAATGTCTTTGTTAGTGGGCAAACTTACAAAAATCAGCAAGGGATCAAATATTTATTTCCCCATCAGTACAGTGTATCATGTGGCTTCCTTTTTATATTCTATGCTCTCAATTTGATATATTTCAGTACATCACTTTTGTGACAGTGGTTCATTCTCTGGTGTTTTTTGTTTTGTTTTTTAAATTCCCTTTGTCAAACTCTACCCACTTGAGCCCTACCCACTTAAGCCGCATATTCACTACAGCCTTTTGTCTAGCGGTTTGGGGTTCAATGTGCCCCTTTCCTTAAACCTCACTACTATAGTAATTTTAGGGAAAAAAAGGTCAATTTTGGGTGTAAGGTTGACCTATCTGTAATGAGATTCACTTGAATAGAACTAAGCTACATTACCAGACACCATGCATGGACAATGACACCATTTCTTGAAAACTGCAGACCTGTTTTTTTTTTTTTTAAATCTCATACAAACCCTTTAATCTTAATTTATCCATTTATCAAAACTGTTTGAAAGAAAACTATTGCACATATCAACCAATCGGGACTCAGCTTTTATTTTTGTAACCGCCCTGGTAAAATAAAAAAAAATGTGCTATGATTGGTTGCTGAGGTTTTCTTTTAGATAATTATGATAAATGTGCCCAGTAGCTTTTCTTTGTAAATGTGTAAATTGTACAGCTTTATGAGCGATGAGGACACTTTAATACGCAAAACAGCAATAAGTAAAATATTTCCGTTAGATCGGGAATATGTACATTTTCCCAGTACTATAATAAAGATTCATTATTTTTCATTTTTCTAAGCTGAGGCTGCAGAGTCACTTACAATCCCTGCCACCTGGTGCTTAGTAATCCATGACCATGTAAATAGTCTCATAATATTATTTTCCTAAATTGAAATCAGTAAGTGGTTTCATGCAATATAGGGAGGCTTTTACATTGCAGCTATGTGAAAATAGTTTGCCATCTGGCAGAACAGTCAGGAGGAATGCAAGTTTTACTGTAAATTGCCACAATATTTGGCTTCTACAGGTGAAGTGTGAGGCTTCAGTGTGCTTCACCTGTACAAGCTTAGAGTCCAAAAAAGCCTCCTTTCCAGCTTTTTCATTTGACAGTGCCTAGTTGGAGCAGATGCCATTAAGGTCTGCTTCTGCCCTTTGTTTTTCCCACCAGCTAATTTTCAAAATCTCTTCAGGAAGTAAAAACCACTTGGAAAATGTTCTATCCATTTCCATAGGAAATCCACTGAGGAGTTTTCTAAGTGTTTTTTAAGAAGGATTTTGGAGGGAATACGCTCCAAAAATTTCTGTGTGAACATTTATTGCTACATGCTGACATTGCTGAAGGACTTTATAAAATAGTAGCTACTTGTTTTTCTTCCATAGAATGGACAAAAATAGTAAGGTTTTAGGTTGGGTTCTGACAACCATTTACTCCCTCGCAAAAAAAAAATCAATCTGCAAACTCCAACTTCACGTTATAGTTAGTAAATCTAGGCTGTGTTCGCCTAGAATTAGTATTCCACAGTTGCCCATTTGGATGCTTTGTAAAGAAATTTAGGCAACCCCTAATGGCTCCAGTGCCCAGTAACATTTTTTTCGCAGCTCCTGAATGACTTTTATAAATCTATTCTAAGCAAAAGTGAGCGTTTAACTTTTAATGTCAGGTTCTTTTAAGATACAAAATTCTAGGCCAATTAATTTTTTTTCATATATTGTTAAGAGTGGTTGGAGCTTTGTTTTCATCTCCCGTAGGTTTCAGAATCCGCTTCAGACAAAGTTTGATTTCTGTCTGCCTGGAGCCACCATCAGATGGAATTGTATATGCTTACTGTATTACAATAGACTCCATAATAAAATGGTGAATATTAAAAGGGTTGTCTGGTCTAGAATGACAAATCTGCAGTCTCCCTGTGTGACTGCACACATGTAAACCCTCGTACCTTGTGCTGCGAGGATTCGCCAATGTCCACACCACGAATGGTAGTCAAAACATTCAATATGCATACTCCTGGTCAGAATCTGTCTCGTGGACACAGCCTGAGCGAGGCCGCTCCCACTAGATGGGTTCTGCTCGGGAGTATGCATATTGCATACTTGACAGACGTTCCTGACGCAGACGGTGGCGAACCCTCACCGTGCATGTGCTGGGAGGATGCACAAGTCTACAATCACACAGTGACTGCAGACATGTCATTCTAGACCAGAAACCCCCTTTAAGCTTCTGGCCTTCCGCTAGTGGTGGCTGCATGTAGCCATGAGTTTGGCTATACACAAGATTTAGAGCTAAGACTAAGGACTAAGTCTAGCCTAATACTTCTGTGAAACATGGAATGTGCACAGATTTAAAGACTTGACCCAACGAATGGGTTTCCTGACCTGAGCTCTCGGTGTTTCAAGGATGTGTGAAACTCTCCTAATAGAGAACCTACTTTTATAAACCTGTTGAGACATTAGATTAAACGGCACAGAATTTTAGACCTAATTAAAATAGTAATGTCCATTTCAGTTTAGCGCAGGTCCTTTATTCATGCCCCTGTCCAAATATCCAATATTTCATTAGGTCTTGGCCAGCTATGAGTGACTTGCAAGTGACTCATTTTGGGAAATGTAAATAATATATATTGTTGGCTTTATACCCGTGTTTTTGTCCATTTCATACATAGAAGCACGCACAACACACACTTGTATCAAAGTGCACCTTATATTGTAGACCCATATATAATGATATATTCTACACTGTAGATATACACAATTTCGATTGTGCATCCTGTCACATCACACTTAGAATAGAAATGGTTATATATTACATGTTTTGGCACATGTTTTGTATAGGAAGTGTCTCTTTAAAACCTAGAAAACCAAAATATAGCATCCGTTGCTTTTGTTAATGTTTTGCAAATAGCCTGTAATGATTCTAGCACGCACCCCATTAAGAATGGCATGTTAGACATGACCAGACCAAAGGGGTAGATAGTCTTGTGTTTCGTCATGGAGAGGAACAGGCTGGCATACTAGGAG